>JAVBXA012154007.1:0-13254 GCA_034781895.1 Psittacara finschi | reverse complement strand
CCAGCCAGACCTGTCTGTAATGGCAGCTTTAGTCTGGGAGCAATCATTGGATTTAGAACATTTGGAGGAGGAATCCAAATTTCAGCCATGAGCGCCTGGAGAAGAAGGATGGTTCCTTTGCATGGGAAGGAAAGAGCGGAGCCCCATTGTTTCATGGCAGAATAGAGGTGACCACCAAAGGGCAAGGTCAGCCAGAGCTGTCTGTCCTGGCAGCTTTTATCTGGGAGAAACCCTTGAATATTGGAATTTTTGAGGAGAAATTCTAATTATGGAATGGGTGCCTGGGCAGGAGGGACGGTTCTTTTCCATAGGAAGGAAAGCACTGAGCCCCAGTCTTGGAAGGTGAGACCCAGCTTTGAGGACGACAAGGACAGCTAGATTTGTTGGCAATGATAGCTTTTGTCTGAGAGCAAACCTTGGATATTGGGAATTTTGGAGGGGGAATCCTGTTTTGGCCATGGATGCTTGAATGAGAAGGGCAGTTCTTTTCCATTTGAAGGAAAGCCCAAAGCCCCAGGGTTTCAGGGGTACATGAAAAGAAAACCCGACATGCCAAGGGCAGTTGGACCAGTCAGGCCAAGCCAACCAGATCTGTTCCCTGTTCCCTTGTTTCCAAGGGTCCCTGCAGTGTCACAATGGTGGTGTCATATTGGATCCTTGGTTCCATGAGGCCCAGATGTGTCACACTGGCCCCTTGTTTCCATGGGGCTCCAGAGTGTCACAATGGTCCCTTGGTTCCATGAGGCCTGGCAGTGTCACAGGGGTCTCCTTGGTGCTGCAGTGTCACAATGGACCCTTGGTTCCATGGGCACTCACAGTGTCAGAAGGGTCTCCTTGGTTCCATGAGGCCCTGCAGAGCCCCTTGATTCAACAAGGCCTCCAGGTGAAGTGTCATCATGGACTCCAGAACACCAAGAGGCCCCGAAATTTCAGATTGGACCTGTGGTTCCATGGGGTCCTGCACTGTTCCATGAATCCTTGGTTCCATGGATCCCTGTACTGTCACAATGGTCTCCATGATCCCACAAGGCCTTGCAGTGCCACAGCAGACCATTGGTTTCATGGAGCCCCACTCTGTCACTGTGCTCCCCTTGGCTCCACAAGGCCCTGAAGTGCCACAATGGCCCTTTGGTTCCACAAGGCCTCCAAGTGTAAATATGGCCTCCATGGTTCCAGGAGGCCCTGCTGTGTCACAATGGACCTTTGGTTCCATGATGCCCCAGAGTGTCACAATGGTGTCCTTGGTCCCATGGTGTCAGAATGGACCCTTCATCCCATGGACACCCACAGGGTTCCCTGCAGTCCCCTGGATTCCACCAGGCCCTGCCATGCTCTAATGGCCCCTTGGTTCCAGTGGGTCCCAAAGGGTCAGAACAGTCTCCATTGTTCCATGAGGCCCCGCAATGTCACTGTGCTCCCCTTGGTTCCACAGGGCCCCACAGTGGAACAATGGACTCTTGGTTCCATGAGGTTCCTCAGTCCCAATGCTCTCCTTGGATCTGCAGTGTCACAGTGGCCCCTTGGCTCCAGGTGCCCACGCTGTGTCACAATGGCTCATGGTTCCATGAGGCCACACAGTTCAACAAGGGACCCTTGGTTCCATGAGGCCTTGCTGTGTCACAATGGACTTGTGGTTCCATGAGCTCTCACACTGCCACCAGCAGTCTCCTTGGTTCTGCAGTGTCACCATGGACCCTTTGTTCCATGAGGTTCCGCAGCAGAACACGGTCACCTTGGTTCCGTGAGGTTCTGCAGTGTCACAATGGACCCATGGTTCCACCAGGCCTGGCTGTGTCACAGTGGCCCCTTGGTTCCAAGAGGTTTCTCAGGGTCACAATGGTCTCCTTGGATCTGCAGTAACACAAGGGACCACTGGGTCAATGTGGCCCCAATGTGCCAAAATGGATTTTGGTTCCATGGGGTTCTGCTGTGTCACAATGGACCCTCTGTTCCATGGGTGTGCACAGTGGCACAGCTGACTCCTTGGTTCTGTGAGACCCTGCTGTTATGAACAAGTTCAGAGGTTGATACAATCAAAGGTGTTAAATGTTAAGTTGAAACTGTAACTGTTAAGAATACGTTCATAAGTTGTTACAATTAGAAGTGTTAAACAGTTAAGAATGTTAATAGTTGTTGAATGTTAAACTTTTAATCCCCTACCTTACTGATATCTTTGTTGCCTCCGTCGGGAAGTGCTTCCCCTGCTCCCTAAGATGGCGCCCGATAACATTCCTGGGAAATATGCAAATGAAGAGACACTCTAAGAACTTAAACCAAAGGGCCTTAAAGATAAAGAGAAAATCAACAAACCAAGCTATGAGCCATATCAACAGAAAGTTCCCCTACTCTACGAGCAAGATTTTAAGTGTCACCGTGATTTAACTGGAACTGGACCAGGATGAGGACCCTAGACAATGAGCCAGACTTGTCTTCCTAGGCACGCCCGTGAGGACGGAAGCCCCAGTTCTGCTGAAAAGCAAAACTGTCTCTCTCTCCTCCTCAGCGTCGCCAAAGGGAGCAGCGGCGGTGTGCGCAACCCCTCGGCCCCCCCCAGAGCTGATCACTGAATAAAGGCATCCAAAAGGAGCAGGTCTCCTTGCCCTTCTTTTTATTTCTTCCAAGTTGGGGGCTCGTCCGGGATAGGCCACACCTGAAGAGGACACCAGGAACGGGACGGCCGCCCGCCCTGGACCTCCAGGACAGCTGGCTACCTGGACTAAGGAGATCAGCCTGGGAACAGCGACGACGAGGAGCGCCGGAGGAGTAAGTAACCCCGGTGGCGGGCGTAGGAGGCGAGCGAATGATGTGTGAGTGAGACGAGGGCCGGCAGCTCGGACCCTCGAAGTGAGTGAGGACCCCTTAATACCGCGGTTCCGGACTCCCGCGAGGGGGCCGGCCGGGAACAGGGGGAAGCGAGAGAAACAGCTGACTGAGTCGTCTCCTGGGGATAGAGAGTCCCCCCTCTGGGCGTGCAGGGGATAGCCAGGTGTGAGTGGCACGTGCCAGGGTTAGGTCTCCCTTGATAAGACCATTGCGGTCTAGGTAGGTCCGGGTGTGTGGAGTACCTAGGCATTGGGTGAGTCACACGCAGGATAGGGTGCCCCCAGGCACTACCGGTACCAAGCGCCCACGAGGGTCTCCACTTCCCAGGACCGGGCCAGACGTACTGCAGGTGGTGCGCTGCCGCGATCTCGAGGAGGAGATCGTAAACCCACGGCCCAAGAGCACTGGGGTGGGGAGTCTTTAGGTTAAGGCAAGGACAGGCATCACACATTCCCGCACGCATCCCTTTCACCTAGGCTATTCCACTGGGGAGGGATAGCCAAGCCGGACCGGCGGACGGTAAAGGGGTCGGGCCCCGCTTGGGTTGATCCCAGTTCCTGGGAAGGGATACCCCCAGGTAACCCCACGGAGTTTCCTTGAACTTTCCTACCTCCGTTCAAAAAAGTGAGGAAGGTGGATACAGTATTAGAACAGGACGGTCTAGCCCGGGGTTTCGGACTCGTGGTCCTGCCTGGCGGGTGGCTAGACAAGGGAAGGTCCTGGTGCCCAAGGAGGGGATTCTAATACTAGGGACCCTGGCTTGCGTCGAAAAAGAGTGCTCAAGAGTCTCTGAAGCAGAGGCGAGGCGCGGGGGTACATGTAGGGGGTCTAATCACTAGGATAGGCCCCAAGGTAGAGTAAAAAGTGTGAATGTAAAGAGTTTACCCGGGTAAGAGAGAGAGTGTGAATCCTATCCTGATAGTTACCCTTTAGTATGAGAGTAGGAGTGTGATAGAGGGGTTTAAGTTAGCTTACGAGGGGGGAAAAGGCTTGAGTTAGAGTTATTCATTTAGTTGAAAAAGTTAAGAAGCACTTAAATTACTTATAGGTTTGTGTTGCCCGTCTGTAGACTTTCGTTCGGGTAGGGGCACATTTAGGGTTCTAGTTTTCTCATTTAAGGATGGGTCAGTGTATAAGCAAGAGAGGAAACCCCCTCAAAGGAAAAAAGAAGGCAAGAAGTATTCCCTTAGACAGTCCACTTGGACGGCTATTAGACCACTGGGATTCTCAAGAAGCCACTAAGACCCTTGACCAAGTTAAAATGATTCATTACTGTACGGAAATCTGGCCAAAGTTCAAATTACAAGGGAAGTGGCCTTGGTATGGGACCTATGACCCATGGATATGTTCACAATTAAATCATTATTTACGAACTCGAGAGAATCCTGACATAGAACAGTTAATGTATGCTGCCTGTTGGCAGGTAGGGGCTGTGAGCGAAGGAAGCGTAAAGATCTGTAAATTAAAGGAGAAAGAGAAAGAAAAGAATGAGAGTAGAGAAGAAGTTAGTAAAAAGTGGGACCCCCTTGATTACTTACCTCCTCCTCCTTTTCCTCCCATTTACCCGGCAATGCCCCATGTTCCTCTTCCAGAACCCCCGGTTTTACCTTTGGTTCCTTCCTCCCCAATCCCACTACCACCTCCTCCTAATGCCCCTACGCAAGACTCTAATCTCGTACCTATCCTCCCGGCAATTACCCCAGCTTCTTCCTCAACCCCAACCCCCTTGCCGTGTGCTCCAGTAACCTCTCTTCCAACCACTCTACCTTCCTCAACAGCGTTTTCAACTCCGCCTTCTTCCAATACCCCTAACTCTAAACTTGGACCTTCACCAACCCCTGTAGTTACCCTTCCATCGCCGTCCAGCACCTCTACAGGTACACTTCCCTCTCTAACCCCCTCATCATTATCCCCAAAGGTAATTCCTGATTCCAGTACCATAGACCTACCTTCTTCTCCCTCACCTGTGTCTATCCCTTTACCACCTCTTAACTGGAATCTGAGTTCATCTCCTTCTTCTAGTGACAAGCAAGATTCGGCATTCCAGGTGACTTCCCAAATTGACAATAATATTGATGGCCCCTGGTGTAACACTAGGTCAAAGGCATCAAAACCCGAAAAGATGATGCCCCTCAGAGAAGTCCCAATGGGCGGAATGTTGGGAGGGGTAGGTTTTGTAAACGCACCACTCACGGCTTCTGAAGTTCGGAGCTTTAAAAAGGAGTTAGGAAATTTAGTCGAAGATCCAGTAGGCATCTCAAACCAGGTGGACCAGTTCCTTGGTCCTAACATTTACACCTGGGGAGAATTAGATTCCATACTGAATATCTTATTTTGCCCTGAAGAGGTCAGAATGATCAGGACAGCAGGTATTAAGATTTGGGAAAGGGAGAATAGAACCGGGCCTCCTGGGGACCTTAAGATGCCTCTAGTAGACCCGGGATGGAATCCAAATCACGAGGAAGGCAGGAGGAATATGAGAGACTACCGGTCTCTGATAATAAAAGGTATAAAAGAATCAGTCCCTCGCAGTAGTAACACCAAATTAGCCTTTGAAGGTACCCAAGAAAAGGATGAGGCTCCAGCAAGCTGGCTCAATAGATTGAGGAGGAATTTTCAGCTATACTCTAATATAGATCCCGATAGTCCAGAGGGACAGGTACTTTTAAAAGTACAATTTGTTACGAAGTCCTGGCCCGACATTAGGAGGAAGTTAGAAAAAATCGAAGATTGGCAGGAGAAAAGTATAAATGAGCTATTAAAGGAGGCTCTGAGGGTTTACCTTCGGAGAGAAGAAGAAAAGGCAAAGGCGAAAGCCAGAATAATGGTAGCTGTAGCTCGAGAAAGTGCAGGGGCTGATAAAGACCTATCAGCCCGTGGATCACCTGAAACAGGTCAAAGAAAACCAACACCCTCAGTAGGACGATATTGGGAAAAACCGGGATTTAGAAAGGAAGGGGAAAAACCAAGAAGAATAGAAGGAGTACCTGATGAAAAGGTGTGTTATTATTGTGGGCGAGTTGGACATTTTAGAAAAGAGTGCAGGAAACTGCGTAGAGATGAGGTGATCGCACAAGAACAGGAAGCCTTGGAACGAGCCTTGAGGGGCGAAGATTAGGGGTGTCAGGGGCTCTTTACGTTAGGGGATCCAATGAGACACCAAGAAGAGCCCCTAGTAAATTTCTGTGTGGGTCCCGAGGATGAGGATTTTGAATTCCTTGTAGATACAGGAGCAGATAGATCCAGCATTAATAGGTTACCGGTGGGGGTGAACATTGGAAATAAAACTTGTGACATATTGGGAGTAGATGGGAAGCCGTTTAGAGCTCCAGTGGTAGAGAACATGGAAATAAAAGGAAATTCAAAGCGGTGTATAGTAGATATTATCTATCTGCCTGGACTAGAAACCAATCTGCTGGGGAGAGATTTGCAAGTCCTGTTGGGAGTAGGGATTGTACCAGAGAATGGGAAAATGATGGTCAGACTTATGAGGTTAACAGAAAAGGATTTAGAAGGGATTCACCCTGAGGTATGGGCAGAAGAAGGAAAATATGGATATTTGAACATCCCACCGATCAAGGTAGAGATGCACAGAGACACTCCTCCCATACGGGTGAAACAATATCCTATATCATCAGAGGGAAGGAAGGGTTTGGCACCTGTGATTGAACATTTATTAAGGGAAGGCATTCTAGAACCCTGTATGTCCCCTCATAATACCCCTATATTAGCTATTAAAAAGGCTGAAGGAAAATACAGATTGGTCCAAGACTTGAGAGAAGTAAATAAAAAGACTGTTGCGAGACATCCTGTGGTGTCCAATCCATATACATTGCTAAGTCAGATCCCAAGACAACATGCTTGGTTTACTATCATAGACCTAAAAGATGCCTTTTGGTCCTGTCCCTTGGCAGAAGATTGCCGAGATTGGTTTGCATTTGAGTGGGAACATCCAGATAAAAACCGGAAAATGCAGTTAAGGTGGACACGCTTACCTCAAGGATTTACTGAGTCCCCTAATCTCTTTGGGCAGGCGCTAGAAGAATTATTAGATCAATTCCATCCTAAAGAAGGAATAAAAATACTGCAATATGTTGATGATTTGCTTATATCAGGAGAACAGGAAAGTGAAGTCAAAACTGTCAGTATACAACTCTTAAATTTCCTAGGGGAAAAGGGGCTTAAAGTATCAAGGGATAAATTGCAATTTGTAGAATCTGAAGTCACCTATCTGGGACACGTGATTGGAAGGGGTTATAAAAAATTGAGTTCTGAAAGGATCACAGGAATTCTCTCTATCCCGGCCCCTAAAACTAAGAGGGACGTAAGAAAACTCCTAGGATTATTTGGGTACTGCAAATTGTGGATAGACAATTACACCCAGAGTGTGAAATTTTTGTACAATAAACTAGTAGACCAGGAACCAATCAAATGGACAATAGATGATGACCAGCAATTGCAAGATCTAAAAAATAAATTATCTTCGGCCCCCGTATTGAGTTTGCCAGATCTTGAGAAAGAATTTGATCTGTTTGTAAGTGCGGAAGAAGGGATTGCCTATGGGGTACTTACCCAAGAATGGGGAGGCTCTCGGAAACCAGTAGCATTTCTCTCAAAATTATTAGATCCTGTAGCACGGGGGTGGCCAACATGTCTGCAAGCAATTGCAGCCGCAGCAGTTTTAATAGAGGAAGCTCAGAAATTAACATTCCAAGGAAAGATTAGAGTACACACACCACATGATATTAGGACAGTTCTTAGCCAAAGAGCCCAGCAATGGCTCACTGATCCTAGGATTTTAAAATATGAAATTATTCTAATAGATACAAATAATTTAGAATTTGCTACTTCTAAGTGTCTTAATCCCGCCCAATTCCTTTCTGGAGAACCCAAGGACAATATAGAACACAACTGCCTTGAATTAATACACATGCAAACAAAGGTTAGGGAAGACCTTGGAGATGTACCCTTACCCTATGGGAGAGTGTTGTTTACAGATGGGTCTTCTAGAGTGATTGCTGGGAAAAGAGCTTCTGGGTATGCGATAATAGATGGGAAATACATGGAAGTCGTAGAAAAAGGGAAATTATCTTCGAATTGGTCAGCCCAGTGCTGTGAGGTATATGCACTAAAGAGGGGACTAGATTTGTTAGAGAAAGACTATGGCACTATTTACACAGATTCGCAATATGCATTTGGTATAGCCCATACGTTTGGCAAAATCTGGGAGGAGCGTGGGTATTTAAATTCTAAAGGGAAGAATTTAGTACACACGGAGCTAATAAAGTTAGTACTAAAATCTTTACAAAAGCCAACAGAAATAGCAATAGTGCATATAAAAGGACACCAGAAGGGGGATTCCCTTGAGATAAAAGGGAATAAACTTGCTGACCAAATGGCCAAGGAAGCAGCCTTGGAATCAGGGGAACCAATTAAGATCTTCAAGTTAGAAAGGAAAGCTGGACAAAAGGAAGAAGAAGTTAGGCCAGTCTTCAGTGAAAAAGAACAAAAGGCGATGAAGGAACTTAAATTATATCAAGGGGAGCGGGGTGAATGGTTAACCCAAGATGGGAGGAGGTTTCTGAACCAAGCACTAGCCCGAAAGGTATTAACAGAAATACACGAACTAACACATTGGGGAACCCAGGGACTATGCGATCACTTCCTGAGAGAAAATATATGCATTGGAGTGTACAATTTGGCCAAAACAATAACTAAAGGATGCGTAATTTGTCAAAAGATAAACCAAAAAGTAATGAGAAAAATAGAACCTGGAGGAAGAGAATTAGCTTTAAGACCATTCCAAAACATACAAATTGACTTCACGGAAATGCCTCCAGTGCAGGGATACAAACACCTATTAGTAATAGTAGACCACCTCACTCATTGGGTAGAAGCTTTTCCCACCAAAAAGGAGACTGCGGAAGTGGTTGCAAAGAAAATCCTGGAAGAAATCATTCCCCGGTATGGTTTAGTGAATATTATTGATTCTGATAGAGGACCTCATTTCGCTGCTCAGGCCTTACAGCAAGTAATCGAAGCCTTGGGAATAAAATGGAGATTGCATACTCCGTGGCATCCCCAGAGTTCAGGGAGGGTTGAAAGGATGAATAAAACACTTAAGAATGTGTTGACAAAATTAATATCTGAGACTAAATTAAATTGGCTGAAGTGCCTACCTTTGGCGCTGTTACGTATTAGAACAAGACCCCGAGCGGATATAGGGGTCTCCCCTTATGAGATGATGTTTGGGCTCCCCTTCTTACTATCCCCCTACAGTGCTGGAGATTATTCAGATGGAGAAGAAGCTACCCAAAAATATTTAAAAGCTATTGGAAGAACATTAGAGGGCCTTAGAAAACAAGGATATATAGCTCAGACCTCTCCATATGATACAAATGTGCACAATATCCACCCTGGGGATTGGGTACTGATTAAATCATGGAATAATACACCTCTAACACCTAAATTCGAAGGTCCCTTTCAGGTGTTGCTGACCACACACACGGCGATACGGACTCGAGAAAAAGGTTGGACACATATTACTAGAGTCAAAGGACCGGTAACTCCTCCCAGTGACAGACCTAACTCCCTTGCACCATCTGCAGAACCGATAGAAGGAACCTCATCCACCAACTCGCAGGAGTGGACTGTGATCCAGGATCCAAAGGACCTAAAGATAACACTTAGGAAAAAACCCAGGATTGACAAGGACTGAAAGTAGAGTCAGAGAGTTGTTGTTATAAGTTACTGTAAAAGTTAAATGGTTTGTTATAAAATGGCAAATGCTGAAAGGTGTTTTTAGAAATCAAAAAGTTAAAATCAACCCCTCTAGAAAATTAATTAAAATTAAATTCTCCTTCTGAGTTTTCCTCAAGGAGCAGTAAAAATTAGCAAGTAAGGAGTGAAACAGCCAGTGTGGGGGGACTTGATCAACTCTGGGGAAGTCCAAGAGGCAAGACTGGAGGGAGCAAGTATGAGAGAAAGAGCCCCTACCAGACTCTTGGGAAGACTGGTGCTGATGCTACTGGTGAGTAGCGCTCTCAGCAAAGACCAGGACCCTTGCACTAAATGTTATTACCCCATCTACGATGGGGAAGAACTGAAGTCCCTATTCAGAGTCCACACCAATATAAATCCAAGCTGTTTTAATCACTCTCAGTTAATTACCTGTCGAGAAGATGGGAAGGTCTATTGGACTACTAAGAATACAGCCTCTTATAGGCAGCGCTTGCTTGGAGAGTGCCCAGTAGGAGAATCCTGGTTTTGCTTTGAACAGGAAGGATTAAAAGACCTGGTAAAAGAAAAGCAGCTGAACAGAGAGAATTATGAATCGAACACCCCTGAGGGAAAGAATTTATTTATAGATTTAGTAGAGAAAATAAGCAAAGAGTTAAACTTGACAGAATGTTGGGTTTGTGGAAGTACCCAAATGACTGAAATATGGCCATGGGAGGGAATTAGTCTGAGCGCATTAGAAATTTTAAGGTGGAAACAAACAAAATTAGAATATGAGTCATTGACATCCAGGGGGAGGGAAAAATGGGATCTGAAGTCAAAAATAATAGGTGAAGAATGTATACTTAGAACAGGGAAGAGATATAATACCCCTGTAGGAAAAATGGCATGTAAAAGATATTTAATAATAAAGAATTCAGATACCAAATGGGTCCCAAAGGAACCCAATACATACTGGACTGTGGGACAAATAGATAAAGGATGTATATATCATGAAGGATATAAGCTGTATAAATGTCCTGCAAAAAGAATGAACCCTTTCTGGGGGATCAAAGAATTGTCAAAATTTTGGGAATGCCCAGATGAAATCAGTGATAGCTTCTGGCAAGCCCCAGAGTATTTGTTTTGGATCTGTGGAGATACAGCATATACAAAGTTACCTGAAGACTGGACAGGGAGTTGTACTATAGGGGTCATCAAACCAGCCTTTTTCCTACTACCCAAGAAATCCGGAGCACACTTAGGAGTTCCAATTTACGATGATTTGAGGAAAGACAATAGAAAGAAAAGGAATGTAATTGACATGGGGGGTACGCAAGTATGGAAAAGCAGAGTGTGGACCCCCGAGGAAATTATCCAAACTTATGGGCCGGCCACATGGGCTCAAGATGGATCTTGGGGCTACCGTACCCCTATCTATATGCTAAATAGAATAATCAGGCTCCAAGCAATACTTGAGAAAGTTTCTAACCAAACAGCGCTCGTATTTGAGCATATAAGTGATCAATTGTCCCAAACAAGAACAGTAATTTATCAAATCAGACTAGCTGTAGATTACCTGTTGGCAGATGAAGGGGGAATATGTGGAAAATTCAACTCTTCTGAGTGCTGCTTGGAGATAGATGATAAAAGTGAAGTAATCAAAAACATCTCTAAGGAAATCCGTAAATTGGCTTATGTAGGGAATCAAGAGTGGACACCTTTAATAAATAGTAATTGGTGGGATGAGTTTTGGTCCTTCAAAGGAACATGGTGGAAAAAGGCTGCGTTTATCACTGTTTGTTCAATAGCCGGATTGTTGTTTCTACCCTGCCTGTTCCCCTGTTTAGTCCGAATACTGACCTCCGCGGTCCAAGCGAGTATTCAATCTCCTGAATTAAATAATCAGAAACAAGCAAAAATAATGCTAATGGAAAGTCAAGAGCAGAAACATGAAACTGCCAGAGAAATATATAATAAATACCAAAAGCTTAGAAAATTTTATTTCCAAGAGTCAGAAACTGTAAATTGATGCAGGCATCAGCCCGATCAAATAAATAGAGGAGGGAGTTGTTATGAACAAGTTCAGAAGTTAATATAATCAGAGGTGTTAAATGTTAAGTTGAAACTGTAACTGTTAAGAAGATGTTCGTAAGTTGATACAATTAGAAGTGTTAGATGATAATTTAAGATTGTAACAGTTAAGAATGTTAACAGTTGTTGAAGGTTAAACTTTTAATCCCCTACCTTACTGATATCTTTGTTGCCCCCGTCGGGAAGTGCTTCCCCTGCTCCCTAAGATGGCGCCCGATAACATCCCTGGGAAATATGCAAATGAAGAGACATTCTAAGAACTCAAACCAAAGGACCTTAAAAACAAAGAAAAATTCAACAAACCAAGCTATGAGCCATATCAACAGAAAGTTCCCCTACTCTATCAGCAAGGTTTTAAGTGTCACCGTGACTTTACTAGAACTGGACCAGAATGAGGACCCTAGACAATGAGCCAGAGCTGTCTTCCTAGGCACGCCCGTGAGGACGGAAGCCCCAGTTCTGCTGCGAAGCAAAACTGTCTCTCTCTCCTCCTCTGCGTCGCCGAAGGGAGCAGTGGCGGTGTGCGCGACCCCTCGGGCCCCCTCCCCAGAGCTGATCACTTAATAAAGGCATTCAAAAGGAGCAGGCCTCCTTGCCCTTTTCTCTTACATGAGGGCAAAGAACCCCTCTGCTCAAAGTTTGGCAACCATCTTTATCACGGAGGATTTGCCTGGAACACCCTTCCCTGGAAGGCAATCCCCACAGGTCCCGGAGAAGCCAAGTACCATTGAGAGGCCACCAACTCTGTTCAAATGAAAGAGTGGCCTCTGCAGTTCCTGAACTGCACTGCTCTGGAACTTCTCCCAGGAAATTTTAAGGGCCATGACAAACCATTTCACACAATCAAGGAACCCTTGTGAAGTTCCTCCATGAAGAAGTTAAACAGTGCAGGGAAAAAAAGAGAATGGAATAAGGCATGAGGAGCAACAACATGACACAAAGTGTTCCTCATTGCCAGCCATTCTAGCAAAGTAACATTGCCCAAAAAGTTTTGACGTTTTCTTCCTTTTTGTCCCATGGAGACAGCTTGAGACCTCTGGATCAAGTTGATGATAAAACTTAACAGGGAGCATTTCCTAACTTGCTCATTTGCATCTAATTTAAACAGTGCAGGAGCAAGTGACAATTAGTGACAAAAGAATAGTGTGGTAGAAAAATTGCTGACACAAACTCCACAATCTCACCTGCTGAAGGATCTTTCCAAGGGTGCCCTTGTCCTTTTGCATGACTCCATCTCTCTGCAAGCGAGCAAGCAACTCTGGCTTCTTGTAAGTCCTCAGAGCAAGTAAATGAATCACCCTGTCCCTGTAGGGTCGGCCTTAAACAGCAGCGCAGCCGCTCCAGTCGATGTCTGCAAGTCTCAGAGGCATCATCCTCTTCTTCTCAGGCACAGGCCCTGGATTGTTTGGTTGGGCTCCTTTGACCTCTGCTCTTTCTCCTAAAGTGAGGGAAAACCAGAAACAAGCAGTTCAAATTGGAGCTCTGGAGAAGGAAAGGAAGTTGATTCAAAAGGATGTACCAAGGCTGTTGAAACCCTCTTGGGTTTGGATTTACAGATCTAAAAGAGTCCCAACAGTAAAGCATTAAAAAGAAACAGTCATTTAAAGCTGGAAAAGACAG
>JAVBXA012154006.1:0-26249 GCA_034781895.1 Psittacara finschi | reverse complement strand
TCTCACATACATTCTTCAAAGCAAACACTTGATCCACACATCCTCTACCACTTCTAAAACCACACTGCTCCTCCCCAATCTGATGTTGTTTCTGATGTTATATATATACATATATCTTTTTTTTTTCTGATGTTGAAGGTTCCAGTCATGGACAAAAGACAACATGAAGGCTGGGCCTTAATTGAAATAGAGAGAGAATTTTCAAACAAAAAAAGAAAAGACAAGGGGAAAGTATATACGAATTTTGGAGGATGTGAAAGACCAGTCTTTTGAAATGTGCCAAGTCATAGTTATTGGGAAAGACACGAGAAGGTAGATAGTTCCAAAGCATCGACGCGAAGGGAAGGAAACAGGTATCAAAACAACCTACCCTTGAGTTGCTGATGGCCACACAATAATCATGTGATGCAGCAGCTTGCTGAGTATTGTGTAGTCTAGCTCATGGTGGGGGCACACAAGCAGCCAGCTCTCAGGAGCTAAAACCAAAATAATGCCTATAGAAGAGGTAGAGTGAACCAACATTGCAGTGTAGGGCAAGGGGGTCAAGTCTGGAAGTTAGCCTGGGACAGTTTATAAAGTGGATCGCATTCAACTCAACTCTGTCAAGTAAGGATGCAGAGCTAGAACCACCCCAAATGTGAGAGCAGTATTCCATACAAGGTCAAATCAATCCCTTGTATAAACAAAGCAACTGCACAGAAGAGATAAAGTTACGACATCTAAACAGGACACCCAGTTTCTTATAGGCAGACTTAGCTATTCCTGTAATGTGGGGTTTCTAAGAAAGAGTGGATGTTACAGTAATACCAAGTATGTTCATTGAGTCAAGGTGGAATTACAGAACCATCAAAGGAGAGATAAGAGTCGTGAGGAATTTTTGATTGAGAGATGGGTAGAAATTGGGGCTCAGAGGCATTAAACTTAACAAGACCTTCTGTACCCCACTGAAATATCTTGTCCAAGTTAGACTTTACTGAGGAAGCTGTGTCAATACGACATGTAGATCGAGAGAGAGAAAAAGGAGCAGAATTGAAGGGTGTGGATGAATGCAGCTGTGTTGGTTATCAGTGTATAAGTATATTGGATTATTTGTGGAAGAGAAGAAATCATTGAAAAAAGGGAGAAAAAATGTAGGTGACAGGGCAGAATCTTGAAGGATGCCACTAATAATGGAGAAAAGGGGGAAGGCTGATTCATCAACAACCACATAGACAGATCAGCCATAGAGGAAATTTGATATGAAGGAGTAAAGTGAGAGAGAGAAGCCAAAAGAGGTGAGCTCAGAGATGAGACCCCGATGCCAAACCCTGTCAAAAGCCTTAGATATATCAAGGGCAACTACATATGACTCCCTAAAATCTTTCAGGGATGATGACCAGACATTAGTAAGATAAATAAGCATATCACCAGTGGATCTTGCCTTATGGAAGCCATACTGGTGATGAGAGAAAAGGCTGTG
The DNA here is from genome assembly GCA_034781895.1 of Psittacara finschi. Lineage (NCBI taxonomy): Eukaryota > Metazoa > Chordata > Aves > Psittaciformes > Psittacidae > Psittacara > Psittacara finschi. The sequence goes on along the minus strand of JAVBXA012154006.1, from coordinate 24,790 downwards.
ATTTTTGAGGAGTTTAAGGATATAGGAGTTGAGGAGAGATTTAAAGACTTTGGAAATGGTGGATGTCAAAGCAATAGGATGATAGAGGGGTCAGAATGTTTACCCTTCTTAGGGATGGGATGCATTAATGCATGTTTCCATGAAGGAAAAGTTTTGGTTTTCAAACAGAAACGGAACAGACGAGCAAGCACAAGTGCAAGTTGAGAACCACAATCTTTCAGTACATGGGATGGATGCCATCAGGACCATAAGCCTTGCTTGTGTTCACAGAAAGAAGGGCTTTTTGGACAGTCTGAAAAGAGATTATGGGAAGAGGTATAGGATTAGTAAGAGGAGCATCGGGGGTGAAGAAATGTTAGAGTCATCTGAGGTGGAGTTAAAGGAGAAATGGGAACCACAGAGAGGTGCTTTGTCAACGGGAGAGACACCTATAGTAATGTCAGAATGGAAAAGTGGAGGAAAGGTAGAGCAGCAGAAGTTGTTAGAGATGCCCTTAGCTAAATACCAAAAAGACCTATCAGTGGAAGATGAGGTGAGGTTATTGCACTTCTTTTAAATAAAGGAATACTTCACCTCAATGATAATGTGCTTGCAGCTACTACGGGCAGTAATAAAAGCCGAATGGGAGCCAGAGGAAGAAGAGTCTTTCCAAGCGCGATATGCCTGATCCCCTGTCTGATTGGCCTCAGAACAGGAACGGTTTAACCATGGATTGAAGGAAGAAGTTGTTTTGAAGAAAGAGGGGATAAATGCTTCCAATCTCACAAGAATAGCCTCTGCTATGAATATAGCAGGGACAGAGGTATCATCACATAAGTGACAGTAATTTACACAAGGAAAGTCAGAAAAGAAGTTACATAAGTTATTTCAGTCAGCTTTGTTCAAGTGCCAGTATTTACACTTAGAAGGGGCTGCTGGAGGGGAAGATACCATTAGAATTGATACATTAATGAGAGTGTGATCAGATGAGCCAACTGGGGGTGAGATTGTGTATTTACAGTGGGATGGACTAGAGGCAAAAAACAAATCCATAATATTAGGAGAGTGGTCACAGCGGCCAGAAATATAAGTAGGGTGGGAGATAATTTGCTTTAAATCATTGAAAATGGAGAATGTGAGGGCTTCAATCCCTGCACCATCTGCATGGGAGGAATTCAACCATTCCTTATGGTGAATGCTGAAATCTCCAAGGTACAGGATCTCAGTCTGTGGGTGATAATATGTCACAGACTCATGGCAGGAGTTTAGACAGTCAAAGAAGGGTATAAAATATGCAGACTTAGGAGAACAATAGGCAAAACAGAGGAAAAGTGTGGTAGTAAAGAGACAAGACCTTGAGCCACATAACATCAAAGTTTGGAAACTCAAGGTCCTTGAGGCATGCATAAAGTGTGTTTATGTTGGAATAAGCACAAACACCACCTTTGAACTGGAATTGTTAGTAGAAGTTATAGTTAGATATGAAAAAGGGACTAGTGAGAACATCATTAGACAACTGAGTCTCACACAGAAGTAAGACAGAAGTAGAGGTAATAGACAAATGGTATTTAACTGAGGACATGTTACTAGAGAGACCACAAATGTTGGTAGAGTGAACAGAAAAAGAGGAAGGTCTAACAGAGAGGGAAAGGTCATGGGAGGGGCTGTTACTACTATTGCCAGAGCCCTTCCTCTATGGGCAGTAGAGTCAGGCAGAAACCTGGAGATTTTTAGCACCCCATGATGCTGTGAACAAGGGGCCAGAGATTTGACAGACCCTGTCATGATGATACTCAATGTTTGAGTGGATAAGAATTGACAAGAGCACTTATGCAAAATAAAGTAATAATAATTAGCAAGGTTTGATTAGGTGTATGGTGCTTGTAAGAATAAGATGGTAGGACTAGTCTGGTAGTCCCATTTTGATGAAACAGAAAGTAACACCAACAATCCTGACATGGAGAGTGTAAGATGGCTCCGGGTACCTCAGTCTAGACGATAGTACCACCATGGGTGGACGTTGTTAACAAACTACTACCTAATAAAAATCAACAGAAAGTAAACAAATGACTTTCTACTGATGAAATTATTTAAGTGAAAGGCAGCACAGTTTTAGGGAGAAAGGGTCACGTGGAGCAAACCTCTTAGGTATCTAGGTTAGAGTGAATTCTGTACATGGCAAAGGGGAGGCTTGATGGACTGTTTGTATATGGAATGCCAGAAAGAATCTGACATTGTACCACATGGGAGGCTGATCATGAAGTTGGATCACCAGGCAAGAATAAAAGGGACACTCCTCCAATGGAAAGAAGATATCTTTGTGGAAGGGAACACTGGGCTTATGTCTGAGAAGCCTTCTCCAAATGGGAGGAGGTCACCACCAGTGGAGTGCAGCAGGGTTCTGTTCTGGGACCATTAGTTTTCTTGATCTATGTGAGTGACCTGCCAAAAGATATGGACTCCAACATATGTTTGCAGATGATGCAAAGGTCATGATGGAGGTGAAAAGTGAGCAGGATTGCATCAATGTTAAAAGGACCTAGACAGACTCCAAATCTAGTCTACTTGGTTGATGAAATTCATCTTAAGTAAACAGAGAATAATGAGGATGGGAGAAAGTGAAAGGGGCCTCAATATGATTACCATCTTCCTTGAAATAAGTTCCAGGATTCTGTGTATGAGAGGGCCATAGGGGTTGACATCATCCCCAACCTTTGCCCATGTCCTACATTAAGAGAAAAGAAAAGGACACAAACAGTCTGGTGTTCATATTCTACATACGGCAAAAACTAGAATAACTTTCTCAAGCTTGCTTACCACACCTAAAGAAGCACAAAGAGGTAACAGAGAAATTCCAGCGTAAGGCAACAAATATGGTACCAGAAATAAGAACAGCCTAGTTGAAGGAAAAAGCTAGAAGCCATAATTTGCCCATAAGGAAAGGCAAAAGAGTGAGGGGTGACCTGATCACAACCTTTAAGTTTTAAACCGGACTGATAATGAAGACAGTCAACAGTTCTGCTAAAGATGTAGGGACAAGGCAATGATATGACATGACATGAAATTAAAAAAAATTGATGTAAAGAAGTACTTTTATATCATAACTAGAATAAATGGAAGAATCTGAAAAAGGATGTGGTAATTGTGAGAAGCATACTGAAGTAGAGAAGATTCAAAAAATGGTTCCCCATGAATGTAAAGCTCCCTCCCTTTACAGTACAAAAAGGTTATTACAGGTGACACAAACGTCCACCTGCTTGTGGTTACACCGCGAATGGAAAGTTACCTTTGGTGAGGTTGCATCATTGTCTGATGACAAAAGGAAGTACAGTTTTGTCAAGGAACTTCTCACTCCAATGGAGTCGATCCTTTGCCTGTTACTGGAAGACCAACCATGAAACTGCAAGAGTCCCTTAAGTGTAAGGGGTCCCGTTGTTATATAATTAAAATCTTATGCTTACACACACATGCACACTTTGAATTCCTTGAGGTAGGAGAGAAAAAATACTACCCAAGGCTCTCCTACATTTTTTTGGTAGAAACTAAGAGGGTTTAAGAAAGAGTTGGGAGTGAGGTAGGGTGAGGGTAGGGGATTGAGGGTCACTGGAAACTTTTTCCTTCACTATTATCACTTTTTCTTACAGGAGCAGAGCAAGCATATTCCCTCTCAGGCATATCTTAGGTGATGTCAACAAAACATTGAAAGGCACGTACTTATGAGGAAAAAGGTATATATACAATCTAACATCTATATACCAACTTTTCATGCTTCTGCAACTCCCATGTTTGGGCACATGAATGGTACTGGCGCACACTCAAATGGCATTCATGTGTGCATAACTGGCCACTCTGCTGCATGAAGCTGCTATTGCCTTAGAAGAATCACATTGCCAAAGTATACTGTTTGCTTTGTTCTAAATCTGCTGCAGTTGTGCCTACTGCTCTCCCTGTACATAATTTCAATTGGTGTCTAAAAGAGCCAAGATCTAATGAAGAGTGTAAAGGTGCTTTTAACATGAAAAGAAAGCACGTTATGTTTGCGACTCTGTAGAAGTGGAAATTCTACAAATATCAGAGAAGAGTAAGTCAGTGCATAACCAATGTGCCCATTTTGGTATTTTGTCTTCAGCAATTCATAACAGGCAAAGTCAGCAGCTGTTGAAGTTCTTTGCTAAAAGTGACTTGAATAAGGGCATTGTTAGGTGTTGGACAATGCATGTGGCAAGATTGATCAAAGTCCAAAAAACTTGTTTGCAAACAGTTTAAGCAATGCCAGACTGTAGGTGGTCATCTTTCAGGTCTCTCCTCAGTAAGGACTCCGTATTAATTTATCAATATGGAGTAATGTTTCAGTATTAATCACTGGTCAGAAATTAAATATGTATTGGTGTAAAATTCTTATCTTTCTGAACACTAAACTGTCAATCATTAAGTTAATATTTTCCATGCAATGCTTGCTGCATCTGAGCTAAAATAAACTGATAAATAGTAAGTGAACATCAAGGAAGTACATCACAAAACACTCATCGACTATGTAAGCAGCAAAGCTTGATGACAAACCTTGTCAGTTCTTCCCAAAATTTTAAGGGACATTTGTGCATGCTTGAGAACACAGTCGTTGCTACAGTAGATGGAGTCCGCTTTTGGAGCCTTATGGCACGACTCTACCACACACTGCCAAGGTGAAAACGTTTGTCAATCAGCAACACCAGTTATTGTGAAAATTCCAATCTTAACAAAGTGGACAGCATGGTGCACTAAATAATGGTGTTCAGATTCAGAGAAACATTTAGCAAAGCCATTCCAGTACTATTTACTACAGCATATCAAAAGTGGCAAGTATTAAATAACGATGATCATAAACAAAAAATTTACAGTAAAGTTGTGATCCTAACACAGCTTTGAAATAATGAAAGAATTATTTCTCCAGTGAGCAGTTTGTCAGTAAACAAATGCCTGTGAAGTCCTTCTAAAGGCCCACTGGACACACACACACACACACACACACACATACTCTGGAAAAGATAATCAGAAATCAAATCAATGATGTTCTACAAAAGGAAAAATTAACTAAGAGTGGCAACAAGGATTCAGGGAGAGAATGTCATGTGTAACAAACCTCTTATTTGTGGCAAACCTCTTAGATTTCTAAGAGAGAATGAGAGAATGGCTCTGTATTTGACAAAAGGGAATGGTGCATAGATCACTTGTATTTGGACTGCTATAAAGTATCTGACACTGTTCCACAGGAGAGGCTGATTAGGAACATGGATCAGGCAGGAACAGGGGAGGAGACTACTCTAATGGATAGAAGAATATGTTTGTGGTAGGGAACAAAGGACACATGTCAGAGGAGCCTTCTCGAAATGGATGGTCACCAGTGGAGTGCAGCATGGTTCTGTTCTGGGGTTGTTTTTCTTCTTGGTCCATGTAAATGACTTGCCAGAGGGTATGGACTCCTACCTGAATATGTCTGCAAATGATGCAAAGGTCACAAGAAAAGTGAGAAGTGAGCAGGATTGCATCAACTTATAAAGGGACATGGACTTTCCACATTCATCTGGTACATCAAATGTATAGTAATGGGAATGTGTGAAGATGAAACAGAGTGAAAGAAGGCATTAATATGATTAGTATCTACAAGGGAACAAGCTTCAGGACTGTGTGAAAGAGGGGTTTGGGAGCAGACATTTTCTCTAACCTTTTGCCAGAGTCCTACAGCAGGAAAACAGTAAAGGAAACAATCTATCTGCTGACATATATTAAAATAGCTTTCAGGTATTAGGATCAGGGAATATTTAGCAAGCTGTTCATATCGTATGCATGGCCAAAACTAGAATATGCTTCTCAAGTTTGGTCATTGCACCTACAGGGGAATAGAAAGATACAATATCCAAAGAAGGGCAACAAAGATGGTACCAGAATCAAACTACCTGAGTTACAGGAAAAGGCTTGAACCCTTTAATTATACTTGCCCCTACAGAAGACAGATGAGTGAGGGGTGACCTGATCACAACCTTTAAATATTTTGCAGTTTTTCATGGGATGTAGGGATAGGACAAACTGAGGACAGAACATGAAAGTAAGCAAGGAACCTGTTAAAAACAATGCAAGGAAGTACTTTTATAGTATGAGCAGCAGATGAATGGAATAAAATGAAAGAGGATATGGTATATTAGGACAGCATACATGTTTAAAAGGATGTACAAGAGAAGTGAATGTACAACAGGTTGGGCGCTATGTAAGTAAGACTCCCTCCCTATACAGCACTAACATAGGTACTGACACAGGAAAGTATCTACCTACCTACACATGCCTACAACATTTTCCCAAAAAGGCAGGGCCAGTGTGCAGTGCTCGATGCAAGTCTTGCTTGATGAATGAGCGACAAAGACAGAAAGAAAGAGTAAAGTCCTAAGCAGTAGGCTGTCGACAACAACTGCCCAGGGTGGTAGTACCGTCCTGACTGAGAAGTGTTAAAGAGGTGCCTGGAACCATCTTACGCTCTCCATGTCTGGATTGTTGGTTTAACTTTCTGTCACATTAAAACAAGAATACTGGGCTAATCCTACCATCTTCTTACAAGCATCATATACCTACTCAAACCTGCTTTTTTTATGTTCAAGGCTCCAGTCACGGACAAAAGTCCACATTGAGGCCGGGCCTTAATTGAAATACAGAGAATTATGAAACAGAAAAAGAAAAGACAAGAAAAAGTATTTATGAATTTTTGAAAAAGTGAAAAACCTGTCTTTTGAAATGTGCAAGGTCATACTTATTGGGAAAGACATGGGAAGGTAGAGAGTTCCAAAGCTTTGACATGTAGGGAAAGAAGCATGTATCAAAACAGCCCACTCTTGAGTTGCTAATGGCCACACAATAATCATGTGATGCAGAAGCTTGCCGAGTATTGTGTGGTCTAGCGAGTGGTGGGGATATACAAGGAACCAGCTCTCGGGAGCAAAAACCAAATACCTTTAGAAGAGGGAAAGTAAACCAACATTGCGGCATGGGGCATGGGGGTCAAGTTTGGAAGTTAGCCTAGGACAGTTTATAAGTCACACTGCTTTCGATTCAACTCTGTCAAGTAAGAAAACAGAGCTAGAACCACCCCAAATGTGAGAGCAGTACTTCATACAAGGACAAATCAACCCCTTGTATAAACGGAGCAACTGTTCAGAAGAGAAGTTTCAACATCTAAACAGGTCACCCAGTTTCTTAGAGGCAGATTCAGCTATTCCCATAATGTAAGGTTTCCAAGAATGGATGTATGTTACAGTAATACCAAGTATGTTCATTGAGTCAAGATGTGGAATTACAGAACCGTCAAAGGAAAGACAAGAGTTGTGAGGATTTTTTGATAGAGAGATGGGTAGAAATTGGGTCTGGAGGCATTAAACTTTACAAGATTATGTGTATCCCACTGAGATATTCTGTCCAAGTTTATTGTGGAAGCTGTGTCAAGGCAAGATGTAGATCGAGGGAGAGAAGAGGGAGCAGAATTGAAGGATGTGGATGAATGCAGGGTTGAGCTGTCAGTGTATGAGTGCATTGGATTATTTGTGGAGGAGAGGATATCATAGAAAAAAAGGAGAAAAAAAGTAGGGGACAGGACAGACCCTTGAGGGACACAGCTGTTGATGGAGAAAAGGGGGGAGGCTGATCCATTGACAACCACAGAGATAGATCGGCCAGAGAGGAAGATAGATATCAAGGAGCAAAAGCCTTAGATATGTCAAGGGCAACTACATATGACTTCCCAAAATCTTTCAGGGATGATGACTAGACATTAGTAAGATAGGAAAGAATATCACCAGTGGATCTCACCTTACAGAAGCCATACTGGTGATCAGAGAGAAGACTGTGATTTTCAAGGTGATTAAGAATTATGGGAGCTGAGGAGGGATTCAAAGACTTTAGAGATGGTAGATGTCAAAGAAACAATTCGATAGTTAGAGGGTTCAGAACGGTCACCCTTCTTAGGGATAGGATGTATCAATGCATGTTTCCAAAGAGAAGGAAAAGTGTTGGTTTTTAAACAGAAACAGAACAGACTAGCAAGCACAAGTGCAAGTTCAAAGGCACACTCTTTCAGTACATGGGGATGGATGCCATCAGGACAATAAGCCTTGCTTGTGTCCACAGAAAGAAGGGCTTTTTGGACAAATCGAAAGGAGATTACAGGAAGAATCATAGGATTAGTAAGAGGAGCATCAGGTGGATTTAGAGGAGATAGAGGAACCAAAGAGAGTTGCCTTGTCAACGGGAGAGACAGCTATAGTGCTATCAGGATGGAAAAGTGAATGGAAAGTAGAGCAACAGAAGTTGCTAGAGATGCCTTTAACTAAAGACCACAAAGACCTATCTGTGGACGATGAGGAGAAGTTATCGCACTTCCTTTCAATAAAGGAATGCTTCACCTCACAGGTAATGCTCTTGCAGCGAGTACGGGCTGTGATGAGAGCTGAATGGGAGCCAGAGGTAGGAGACTTTTCCAAGGCCGATATGCCTGATCTTTTGCCTGAATGGCCTCAGAACAGTTAAGGTTGAACCATAGACTGGATAAAGAAGTAGTCTTGGAGGAAGAGGGGATAAATGCTTCCATTCCTGCCAGAATAACCTGTCATGCGTTTGGCAGAGACAGAAGCATCACCACATAACAGACAGTAATTTAACCTAGGAAAGAAGTTATGTAAGTTATTCCAGTCAGATTTGTTCAGGTGCCAATTTTTACGCTTAGAAGAGGCTACTGGAGAGGGAAGCGCCATTAGAACAGATACATTTCTGAGTATGATCAGATGAACCAATTGGGGGTGATATTATGTATTTACAGTGAGATGGACTAGAGGTGAAAAACAAGTTCAGAATATTAGGAGAGTGGTCATAGCAGTCAGGTATATGGGTAGGGTGGGAGATAATTTGCTCTAAATCATTAAGAATGGAGAATGTAAGGGCTTCAATCCCTCCACCATCTGTATGGAAGGAATTCAACCATTCTCTATGGTGAATGTTGAAATCCCCTAGGTAAAGGATCCCGGCTTGCAGGTGAGAGGATGTCCCAGTCTCATGGCAGGAGTTTAGATAGTCGAAGAAGGATATAAAGTCTATAGAATCAGGAGAGCAATGGGCGAAACAGAGGACAAGTACGGTAGTAGGGAGTCAGACTTTGAGCCACACAACATCAAAGTTTGGAGACTCAAGGTCCTTGAGGCGTGCAACAAGTGTGTTTAAGTTGGAGGAAGCACAAACACCGCCATTGAATTGCAATCGTGAGTGGATATAGTAATTAGATATGAAAATGGGACTAGTGACAACATCATTAGACAACTGTGTCTCAGACACAAGTAAGATATTAGGAGAGGGACTAGGCAGATGGTGTTCAACTGAGGAGAGATAATTAGAGAGACCATGAATGTTGGTATAGTGAATAGAAAAAGAGGAAGGTCTCACACAGAGGGAAAAGCCTTGGGAGGGGCTAGTACTACTACTGTTAGAACCCTCCCTCTCATTGGCAGTAGAGTCAGGCTGAAACCTGGGGATTCTTAGCACCCCATGATGCCGGGGACTAGGGCCCTCAGATTTGACGGACACTGCCATAATGATGCTTTTAAATGTTTAAGCAGAGAGGAATTGACAAGAGTACTAATGTGAAAATAGTAATAATAGTAAGCAAGGTATGAGTAGGTGTGTGGTGCTTGTAAGAAGATGGCAGGACTAGCCGGTAGTATCCTTCTGACGAGACAGGGAGTAAGACCATCAATCCTGACACGGAGAATGTAGGATGGTTCCAGGCAACACTTTAACGCTCCTCAGTCAGGACAGTAGTACCACCATGGGCGGCTGTTGTCAACAACCTACTACCTATTATTATTACTACTTTCACATAACTACTTTTACCAATTCTTGTCCACTCAAACTCTTAAAAAGTATCACCATGACAGAGTCCATCTAATCTATGGCCCCTAGTCCCCAGCATCATGGGGTACTAAAAATCTCCGGGTTTCTGCCTGGCTCTACTGCCAATGAGAGGGAGGGCTCTGGCAGTAGTGTTACTGGACCCTTCCATGACTTTTCCCTCTCTGTCAGACCTTCCTTTTTTTTTCCATTCACTATACCAACATTCATGGTCTCTAGTAACCTATCCTTAGCTGAACACCATATGTCTTGCACCTCTCCTAATATTTTACTTCAATCTGAGACACAATTGTCTAATGATGGTGGCGGGACTGAAGCCCTCACGTTCCCCATTTTCAATGATTTAGAACAAACTATCTCCCACCTTACCCATATTCCTGACTGCTGTGACCACTCTCCTAATATTTTGGATATGTTTTTCACCTCCAGTCCATCCTGCTGTAAACAAAAAAATTTTGCTCGCAACTGGTTCATCTGATCACTCTCTCATAAATGTATCTATTCTAATGGCACCTCCCCTTACAGAAGCCCCTTCTAAGAGTAAATACTGGCACCTCAACAAAGCTGACTAGAAGAACTTACATAACTTCTTTTCTGACTTTCCTTGGGTAAATTACTGTCTCTTATGTGGTGATACTTCTGTCTCCACCGAACGCGTAGGAGAGGTTAATCTTGCGGGAATGGAAGCATTCATTCCCTCTTCCTCTACGACAACCTCTTCATCCAATCCATGGTTCACCCATTCCTGTTCTGAGGCCATTTAGGCAAGGGATCAGGCATACCGGGCTTGGAAAAACCTCTCATTTCTCTGGCTCTATTCAGCTTTCATCACTGCCCATAATAGCTACAAGCACGTTATCTGTGAGGCAAATTATTTCTTTATTCAAAGGAAGTGCGATAACCTCTCCTCGTCATCTACTGATAGGTCTTTCTGGTCCTTAGATAAGGGCATCTCTAACAACTTCTGTTGTTCTACCTCTCCTTTACTTTTCCACTCTGACGGTACTATAGCTGTCTCTCCCGTAGACAAAGCAACTATCCTTGGTTCCCAAAGACAAAGCAACTCTCTTTGGTTCCCATTTCTCCTCTAACTTCACCTTGGATGACTCTAAACATACCTTCATCCCCTGATGCTCCTCTTACTAATCCTATGCCTCTTCTCGTAATCTCTTTTCGGACTGTCCGAAAAGTGCTTCTTTCTCCGGACACAAGCAAACCCTATGGTCCTGATAGTATCCATCCCGTGTACTGAAAGAGTGTGCCTCTGAACTTGCATCTGTGCTTGCTCGCCTGTTCTGTTTCTGTTTAAAAACCAACACTTTTCCTTCTCCTTGGAAGCATGCATTGATACATCCCATCCCTAAGAAAGGTGACTGTTCTGACCCCCTCTAATTATCATCCCATTGCTTTGACATCTACCATTTCCAAAGCCTTTGAATACATCCTCACTTCCCATATCTTTAAACACCTCGAAAATCACAGTCTTCTCTCTGATCACCAGTATGGCTTCCATAACACAAGATCCACTGGTGATATTCTTTCCTTTCTTACTAATGTCTGGGCATCATCCCTGAAAGATTTTGGGAAGTCATGTGTAGCTGCCATTGACATATCTAAGGCTTTTGACAGGGTGTGGCATTGGGGTCTCATCTCTAAGCATCCATCTTTTTGCTACCCTCCCTCACTTTGCTCCTTCATATCTAGCTTCCTCTCTGGCCAATCTATCTCTGTGGTTGTTGATGGATCACTCTTCCTCCCTTTCTCTACAAACAGCTGTATCCTTCAAGGTCATGTTCTGTCCCCTACACTTTTTCTTTTTTTCAACAATTTCCCCTCCTCCACAACTAATCCAATGCACTCATACACTCATGACTCAACACTGCATTCATCCACATCCTTCAATTCTGCTCCCTCTTCTCTCACGCAATCTGCATCTCGTTTTGACAAAGCCTCCTTAATGAACTCAGACTTGGAAAGGGTATTTTAGTGGGGTACACAAAATCTTAAGTTTAATGCCCCCAAGACTCAATTTCTACCCATCTCTCTTTCGAAAACTTCTTCCAACTCTTGTCTCTCCTTTGACGGTTCTGTAATTCCACTTCTTGACTCACTGAACATACTTGGCATTACTGTAACATCCACTCTTTCTTGGAAACCCTACATTACAGGAATACCTAAGTCTGCCTCTAAGAAACTGGGTATCCTGTTTAGATGTTGAAACTTCTCTTCTGAAAAGTTGCTCCGTTCATACAAGGGATTAATTCGTACTTGTATGGAGTACTGCTCTCACATTTGGGGTGCTTCTAGCTCTGTTTCCTTACTTGACAGAGTTGAGTCGAAAGCGATCCGCCTTATAAACTATCCCAAGCTAACTTCCAAACTTGATCCCCTTGCCCTATGCCACAATGTTGGTCCACTTTCCCTCTTCTATAGGTATTACTTTGGTTTTTGCTCCCAAGAGCTGGCTGTTTGTGTGCCCACACCACTAGCTAGACCATGCAATACTCGGCAAGCTACTGCGTCATGGTTATTGTGTGGCCACTGGCAACACAAGAGCGGGCCATTTTGATACCTGCTTCTTTGCCTACACATCAAAGCTTTGGAACTCTCTACCCTCTTGTGTCTTTCCTAATAACTATGACCTGAAACATTTCAATGGACATATTTTTCACTTTCTCAAAAATTTGTAAATACTTCCCCTTGTCTTTTTTTTGTTTCATAATTCTCTCTGTTTTTCAACTAAGGCCCAGCCTTGATTATGGCCTTTTGTCCATGACTGGAGTCTTCAACATTAAAAAAAAGTACCTGTGCCAAGATTTTACCTTGATGGGTGGGATAGCATGAGGGGCTAACCACTTGACATGTATGTTGTAGAATGATGTTTGTCTCGATCAACTCTCCTCATCCCATCCCTTGGCATGCTTGTTGCATAATGCTATTTATTCAGCAGTTACTCCACTGGTGTACTTACCTATTCCAGTTTCAAATAGTGTTGTCTTCAACCATGAGTCTAATCTTCTTTTCAATGTTTCTGTAGTCACTCTCTGTAGATTTAGTAAATCACCAGTGATCACATTTAACAACTGCTCTAACTTCCTTGACGGGCAATCATGCATCTTACTCTGGAAAATTTTTTTTGTTGTTCCTGGATTCAATCTCAGCTTAATGATTCTGTATCTTCCTTGCATGGTTCCTTTCAGGTTTAAAACATTCTTCTTTAATCCTTCTATTTGTTGCAAAGCATATGTTATCATACATATATGCCTTCAACTTTCGAGACTGTAAAACTTTAGCCCATTCAATCTTTCATGGGGGTTCATAAGTTTCAGTCTATTTAGTTACAAGTGAAATGTTTCTGTATTCCCTCTATCTTTTCTAACAAAATCTGTTTTACTGGTGACCTTAAAACTGAAAAGTATTCAAGTTGGTGAAAGGTTGGTCCTAACAATATAGATAGTAGCAGGTCAGAAAAGAGTTTAGCAAATTATAGGGATCTCACATTTAAGTTTACAGAGAGCTCAGTTAAGTTTACAGAGAGCTGTAGAAGATTAGTTATATTGGGACTGCTCCCTAGGTTCGACGTCAGCTCCTGTATCCTCAGTAGAATGCTACGGATTAACAAAAGAGTTGAAGACCTCTGCAAGGAGGAGCATAGTCTTCTACATAGATTTATGGCACCATTTCATTAATGATAGAAGCTTGTATGCGAAGGACCATCTCCATCTGCATGAAATTGGGAAAGTCAGCCTTGGCACAGTGTTATATAGGAGTATTAGGCTCTCTTTTCTTATGAATATAGACTGATTAGGTACTTTGAAGATGGATATACAAAAAGAAGGATTCAAGTAAAGGAACATGGCTGGCATGTAGAGGCAGGGGGTAAGTGGCACCAAGAGTATAAGGAACATATCAGGCAGAATCTGAAAGAGGAGAAAAGAACAGGGCAGGTAGAGGAAAGTTCCCAGGTAAGGGCCATATCTGAGGTCATCTTTGGTACAGAGGAGATAGGGGAATATGGTAGGATCTGTCAGTTGTTGTCTGTTGGGATAAACACAAGAAGGAGGAAAGGCAAATTCCCAAGTGTGGGCTGGGAAAAAGGCAGGTGGGGACCAGGGCGAGACATGTCCATTTGGGGTCACTGTTGGGTTTCCATTTCCCAATGCTGCACAAACACACATGCACATACTAACTGAATTCTAAATGTACATGCCAATAACTAGAACAAGAAATGTGATTTAAAAGGTGTTCAAAAGTTGCAGAAGAAAATAATTTTACTAAGCACAAATGCTTGTAGCATTATTCCCACTGCTGCACATGCGTATGCCAATGACAAAAAGTCTCAGTCATATATCATAATATTTTATATTAATGCATGGAGCAGTCATAAATTTTCAGTTAGACACAACTGCTTTGGAAATAAATTATGGTATGATTGGCAATTTGGAATTTAATCAGATATCAAAAACAGATTTCCTCATAAAATTTGTGATTCTTGGGTACACTCTGTTTAACAGTGACAGGGAAAATAAAAAAGGTGGAGGTCTCTTGCTTGCTCTTCATTAAATCTAATCTTAATAAAATACTAAAATATGTTATACCTGTTGATAAAATCCACTCCATTTTTGTTGAAATTAAAGATATACTTTGAAAGAAAACAACAGTAAGACAAGTTTATTAGCCCCCTGCATGGACAAAAGAGGAAGAAGAAAGACTTTATGATCAACAGTTAGAAATCTGTAATGAACAAGGTTCAGTCATAATGGGAGATTTTAACATACTGGAACCTAAATGGGGTGAATCCCTTACCCTTGCCAGTAGCACAGGAAATGGGCTTTACCTCAATTTGTTTGCAAGTGCCCCAACAAAATTAGTTGAGAAACCTACTCATGATGAAAACATGTTAGATTTAGTTCAACCTACAAATGAAGATCTTAGTCACAATGCTAAAGTGGAAGAAGAGTTTCCTACAAGCGATCACCAGCAAGTCATTTTTGAGGAAAACTTCAACATATCCAATAATGTTGGACAACACGAGTCATGAAAAAATACTAGATTTTACATGTGCAAATTTCAGTGGTATTCACAATGCTCTTAACAGGCAACCCTGGAATGATATCGCTAATAAAAAAAGATAGAGACATAACCTGTAGAAGATTTTGTAATACTTTCAGAGTAGTGGAGGAAACATGTGCCAATGTGTATAAGGCAGTCTTGTTTCAAAATGGAGCCAAAGTGGTGGAGCAGTTACATAAAGAAGGGCTTGTTGTCTATGAAAGTAGCACATAAGAGACTCAAAGAGACAACTAACCAACAAGACAGAGTAAATTACATAAATTTGCAAAGAGAAACTAAGAGACTTATACATCAAAGCAAACAACAGTGTGAAGTGTATACAGCTGAAAATAGCAAAAGAAAACCTAAAGAGTCTTGTAATTATGATTGAAGTATGAATGTCATTATTCAATCAATTGGGCCATCAATATAGGAAATGGTGACGATTCAAGACAACGAAACCATGGTAGAGATTTTAGACAATTTTGTTTTTTGCATTTCTATGCAAAATTGAGGTTACAACTCATCTCACATATCCAGATCCACTGCTAAGAAGGAAAAATGTTTTGCAACACACTGAAATAAAAGATGACAATATATTATTATTGCTGAATGGAATCAGGGTAAATAAAACAAGTCCAGATAAGTTTTATCTGAGGACACAAAAATAAGTGAAAAATGAGACAGTTAAGCCCTTCACTACTCTTTTCAATAAGTTATTCATAACAGGAAATTTTCCATAGGAATATAAATCTATGAAAGTAACATTGATATTCAAAAAAAAGTAATAAATCTCTCCTCATAATTATCCTCCCATTAGCTTAACGTTTGTAGTGGGTAAACTAATGGAAACCATCATTCTGGATAAGACTGTAAACCATTTAGAGGACCACCACTTAATAAACAATTCTCAGCGCGGTTTTTGATGGAATCACTCACGTTAAACAAATCTGCTTAATTTCTTATATGAAATAATAATCACGTATGATGACAGTTAAGCAGTTGATGTCATTCATAAAAAAATAAATAAAATAAAATTCCACATCAAAGGTTACTAACATGGTATAGATACGGTTGTACTTCAATGGTTTGGAAATTCGCTAACTGTAAACAAAGAGTAGTGATTAATGGTCAAGTCTCTGAATGGTTTGACATAACAAGTGGCATGCTGCAGGGACAAGTCTTGGGATCAGTTCTCTTTCTCGTATATATTAATGACAATGATAATGGGCTGGATTTTAAGATACCTAAATTTGCATATGATACAAAGTTGGGAAATAAATATACAACAGAAACTGAAAGTCTGCAGCTTCAAACTGGCATTGACAAACTAATGGACTGAGCTAACAGTTGGTAAATGAACTCTAATTCTGATGTGTGGAAAAATTTACAAATTGGTAATAAAAATGAAAAGGCAAGCTATAATATGAATGCTGCTGAACTATGAAAGGTAAATGAGGAAAAGTCCTTGGGTGTCATAATCTCTGGTGACCTAAAGCCACGTAAACAGTGCACAGAAGCAGTAAAAAAAAGTCAAACAAATTCTTGGTTTCATAGGTAGGACTTTTGAATTTCAGTCTCATAATATTATTCTCAATCTTCACAAATCACTGATGATTCCCCATCTAGAATATTGTGTCCAATTTTGGTCACCCTAAATGAGGAAAGACAGACAAGATGGAGGGAGTACAGAGGCAAGCTATCTGAATGATTCCCAGCCTAATAAACAAATCCAATGAGTGCCAAATACAAGAACTAAATTTATGTAACTTTGGAAATGCTAAGAGGTGATCTAGCACAAGTATTCAAACCTGTTTTATCATTGTATCAACTGGCATACTTCCCTACTCTTTGCCAACTCACTTTTCTCACTGACAAATATATTACATAAATTACAAATCTATATATAATCTCTGTGTTTCAATGTCACTTCCTTGTCCAACATCAATTTCATCATTTTTACTTAGATCATCTTTTTCTCCTTCCATGCCTATTCTGTATATTTTGTGTACCTTTGATTTTTGTGTGCAAGTATAAAGTGCAACAGACATCCACTGTCCTTTTCATGTATTTCCTCAGATTCTACACATTTTCCTACTATAAAGTCTACACATATTACGTCTAGTGTTGTATCCGTCAACTAAACATCACATTTCACACTTCTTACATATGTTATGGAAACAATGTTCTATTTGTTGTACAGGCACTACACTAAGTTTGTCTTTGTTTTTATATCTTTGCTAATACCTAACATATGCTTTCTGATCTACATAACTAATTTGGATTCATATCAACTAGTTGAGATTTTTTGCATTAGATACTTAGCTTATCATATCTCTATCCCTGGGGTAGGAGAGAAAGAATTCTACCTCCCAGCGTGTAGTAAAAGGTGACAATAGGGGGCGGGAACAGGAGGGCTGGAAACACCTTCCCCCTTTCTTGCAATTCAATTTCTAAAAATGGGAACAGAAGGGACCAAGATGGGACTACTCCTCCTCCTCGATGACTCAGGGGTGTCTAAATGTGTGTGGATGTAACAAAGATAAGATGAGAGGAGAGATTGGTAAAATGCCGAAGGAAAGAAACCTGGATGTTCTGGCTCTGAGCGAAACAAAGTTCAAGGGTAAAGGGAAAGAATGATTTGGAAATGTCTTACTGGTACAGTCAGGACCTGGCAAGGGTACAAGAGTTATGGAATGAATTACACTCCTCCTGAAGCAGGAGCTGTGAGAGTGTGTGATACTGTGTAAGAGAGTAAATTCTAGACTGGTGCGGGTAAAACTAAAAGTGGATGGCAAGAGATATGTAATTATTAATGCTTACCTGGCCATAAGAAGAAAGATCATGAGAGACAAGTGTTTTGGGAGCACCTGAGTGAGTGTGTCAGTAGTTTTGACGCAAAAGACTAGGTATCTATGATGGATATAAATGCGAAGGTGAGTAATAAGTAGTTGAGGGCATAATTGGGGCACATGAGGAACTCAGTTATGAATGGAAATGGTGAACAGCTTGTAGAGGTGTGTACTGAAAAAGGATTGGTGATCATGAATACCTGGTTTAAAATGATGAATATACACAAGTATACATATGTCAGTGGGCACTATATATTGATAAGCATGAAAAAGAGAGACTTGTGGATGTAAATGTGGTGAAAGAGCTGGCTGGTGGGATGTCTGATATTATCACGTGGAGGAGAGGTTGAAGATTTGTTGAGGTTTCTAAAAAAGAGGAAACAATGTTGGGGAGAAGAGAATGGCAAAAGTAAGTGAGCCTGGAAAAAAGACGTGTGTGAAGAAATACCACAAGAGATTGAGTGTAGAATGGCAAAATATATCAGTAAATGAAGAAAGGAGAGTGGGTGATGAATGGGAGGAATTTAGTGAAGCAATGCTGGCATATGCAAGAGATGCATGTGGTATGTGAAAGGTTGGAGTAGGTAGATTTGAAAGGTTAGTGAGATATTGAAAGAGAAAATACAGGCATTTGGGCAGTACTTCCAGTGAAGGACTGCAAATGATTGGGGGATGTATGAGAGAAAGTGGCATGAGGTCAAAAGGAAGGTGCAGGGGTTGAAAAAGAGGCCGAATGAGAGGTGGAGTATATGGGTATCAGTTAACTATAGGGAGATTAAGATGATGATTTGAAAGGAGGTAAATAATGTGAAAAGACAAGGGAATACATGGGGACATCAGTGAAAGGGGGCAAGGGAAGAAGTGATAACAGGTGGTGATGAAGTGTGGAGATGGAATGAATATTCTTTAGAACTGTTAAATGTTTTTTGATACAGTGGTAAATGTAGGGTGTTTGGGTTAGGATGGTATGTGAAGTGAGAGAGAGTCATGGAGAGTGGTTTGGTGAAGAGAGAAGAGGCAATGAAAGCATTACATAAGATGAAATGTGGCAAGGAGGCTGGAATGGATGGTATTGCAGCTGAATTTACTAAGAAATGGAATGACTATGTTGTTGATTGGCTGGTAAGGATTTTCAATGTATGGTGAAGTGCCTGTATAGTGCTACTGTATACAGGTAAGAGGGATAAAAGTGAGTGTTCAGCTACAGAGGTACAAGACATGTGAGTATACCTAGTAAGTTGTATGGGAGGATATTGAATGAGAGGGTGAAGGCAAGTGCAAAGCATCAACTGGGGAGCAGTGTGGTTTCAGAAGTGGTTAAGTATGTGTGGATCATGCGTTTGCTTTAAAGAGTGTGTGAAAACAGAGAAACAGATGTCATTTATGGATGTGGAGAAAGCATATGACAGGGTTCATAGAGATGCTTTTTGGAAGGTCTTAAGAACATAGTGTGGATGGAAAGCTGCTGACAGCAATTAAAAGTTTTTATCAAGGATGTAAGACTTGTGTAAGAGAAAGAAGACAGGAGAGTGAATGGTACCAAGTGTTGGTTGGTCTGCGGCAGGGGTGTATAACATTACCATGATTGTTCATTTTGTTTATGGATGGGGTGGTGAGGGAGGTAAATGTGAGTCTTGGAGAGAATGGCCACTATGCAGTCTGTGGGGGATGATAGGGTCTGGGAAGTGAGTCAGTTCTTGTTTGCTTATACAGCACTGATGGCAGATTTAAGTGAAAAAGTGCACAAGTTGGTGAAGGAGTTTGGAAGAAAGAGTGAAAGGAAAATGTTAAGAATGAATGTGAATAAAAGCAAGGTTATTAGGTCTAGCAGGGATGAGGTGAAGTGTTTTAAATACCTGGGAAAGATCATAGCATCGAATGGAGCCATGGAAGTGGAAGCGAGGCATAGGATACGGAGAGTGCAAAATTTCTGGGAGCCCTGAAGAATGTATTGAAAGAGAGAACGTTATCTGGGAGGGCAAAAATGGGTATGCTTAAAGGAATGGTTAGCTCAACAATATCATATGGATGCAAGGCATGGACTAGAGATAAGGCTGTGCAGAGGAGGGTGGATGTGTTGGAAATGAAATGTTTGAGGACAATCAGTGGTATGAGGTGGTTTGATTGAGTAATGAAGGGTAAAAGAGATGTGTGGTAATGAAAAGAGTGTGGCTGAGAAAGCAGTAAAGGGTGTGCTTTAATAGTTTGGACACATGTAGTGAATGAGTGAGGAAAGGTTGTCAAAGGGGATATACGCATCAGAAGAGGACAGAACAAGGAAAAAGGGGAGACCAAATTGGAGATGAAAGGATGGAGTGAAAAAGTTTTTCAGCGATCGGGGCCTGAACATACAGGAGGGTGGAAGGTATGCACGGGATAGAGTGAACTGGAACAATGTGGTATCAATGTGTTGTCAATGGAGTGAACTGGAGCATGTGAAGTGCCTAGCTTAAACCATGGCAAGGTATGTGGGGCCTGGTTGTGGTTAGGGAGCTTTAGTTTCAGTGCAATACACATAACAGTTAAGGTATGGATGTGAGTGGATTAGGCCTTTCTTTTCAATCTGCTACAATTTCATAACACCTTGACACTTTATTTGATTTAATGTCCATCCATAGTTGTGTCACTGACACTTACCCATTCACTTTCTGTTAGCTCCTTCTAAGTGTATTTTTTTCATTCTTTCATTCAAAATTCTAATTTTGAATGAAAATTCCTCTTTGCTGTCAACTGCCATTTGAGGAGTGTCTTATTTTTCAAATATTCGTATATTCATCTTTTTTTTTTAAGGCTTCAGTCACAAAGGTCCACATTGAGGCCTGGCCTTAATTGAAATATAAAAAATTATGAAACAGAAAAAGAAATGACAGGTAAAGTATCTACAAATCTTTGAGAAAGTGAAAGATCTGTCTTTTGAAATGTGTAAGGTCATAGTTACTGGAATTCTAAACTTTTTCAAAATCACAAATCTAGATTTCATTTAAATCACTTAACTCTCTTTTCAAGCTGCCATAAAAGCATTATTTCCAACATAATTCTCCTTACTTCAGGCACCTCTCAAACATGAAATAATTTGTCGGTTCTTCTTGTGTTTGTTTATTCTAAAACTAATATTGCTCTTATGTACACTCTCTTGAAATGGGTGATCACCAACTCATTTCAGTTCTAAAACAAGCATTCTTTATTGTTCATTTCAATATCATGAATGGATTATTACAAAAAATATAAATATTTACATCATCTAATGGCCATCTTAGCTTTCCAAATTTGACTTATTTGGTTGCATTTCTATTAATCTACATTCTACTGGGTTGTACTAATTCAGTTTTCTACATTTATCAATTTCCAGAAGTATTTCCACAAAAGGTGAATTCAATGGAGAAGTGGGTAATGAGGCAATAGATGGTATAACTGGGAGCATGGTGTACCTGTGTTGTGAATGAAAATGGGGAACAGCTTGTGTAGTTGTGTTTCAAAAAGGACTGTTGATTAGACATATTGGTTTAAAAAGAGGGACATACATAATCATACATGGATGAGTAGGGTGATGGAAAGTGGGCATTATTATATTATGTACTAACTAATAAGCATGCAAAGAAGAGAATCTATGATATGAATGTACTGGGAGGGGCAGCTGGTGGAATGTCTTATCATTACCTGGTCGAGGTGAGACTGAAGCATTGCAGAGGCTTTAGGAAAAGAGGAAATATGGTTAGAAAGAGGGTAGTGAAAGTGAGTGAGCATGGAAAATAGGCTTGTGAGAATAGATATCCTGAGAGATTGAGAGTAGAATGGCAAAAAGTGAGTAATGAAGCTAGAAAAGTGGGTGAGGAATGGCAGGTATTTAAGGAAGCACTGCTTACATGTGTTAGAGAAGTGTGTGGCACACAGATGGTGGAAGATGGACAGAAGAGAAAGGGTAGTGAGTGATAATATGAAGAAGATGCCAGTTAAAGAGAAAAGAGAGGCGTATGAGGATTACCTGCAGGGTAAGACTGTAAGTGACTAAGAGATGTACAAGAGAATAGCAAGTTATGAGGAAGGTGCAGCAGCCATGAAAGAGGGCAGGTAAAATCAAGGGTGAGCGAGTATCTGCAAATTTCATGGAGAATATGAAAATGTTTTAAAAGGAGGTTAACAGCAAGAAAAATGAGAGAACAAATAGGTAAATCAGTGAATGGGGCAAATGGGGAAGAGATAGCAAGCAAAAATTAGGTGAACAGATAGAGTGAGCATTTTGAAGACCTACAGCAGAATGTTTGAGTGAGAGTCATGGAAAATACTTTTGTGAAAGGAGAAAAGGTGTTGGAAACCTCGTTTAACATCAATTTGGCAAGGCCGCTGGTGTGGATGGTATTGCAACTGAATTTCTGTGTTGCTAACTGGTTAGGATTTTCATTGTATGTATGGATCATGGTGAGTGCCTCAGGATGAGCACAATGCCTGTATATAGCAATGGGGACAATGGTGAAACTTCGAATTACTGAGCTATAAATTTGGTGAAAGTACTAAGAAAGTTGTATGGAAGAGTGGTCAATGAGATGATGGTGGCTTACAGAGAATATCAGACTAGGAGGAACTGTGTGTTTCAGGAGTAGTAGAGGACACAGAGATCAGGTGTTTGCTTTGAAGAACGTATGTGAGAAATATTTAGGGAAACGGTAGGATTTATATTGGCATTTTTGGATCTGCAAAACCATATGATGAGCCTGACAGAGATGCCTTGTAGAAGGTCTTACAAATATATGGCATGGGAGGAATGCTATTAGAAGCAGTGAGGAGTTTTTAATCAACTGTAAGGCATGTATGCAAGTATGTAGAGTGGAAGGTAAGTGGTTCCAAGTGAAAGTAGGTCTGCAGTAAGGGTATTAAATGTTGCCATTGCTATGTCCATGGATGGGGTGGTGAGGGAGGTGAATGCGAGGGCCTTCGTGAGAAGGCTAGGTCTACAATCTGTAAGGGGTTATAGGGCTTGGGAAGTGACAAGGCACTGGTAGTAGATTTGCATGAGACACTGTAGTACAGTAAAACCTATGTTATTTGTAATTCAAGACAATTAAATGTACAATACAACATACATTTTTCAATTTCAGTAAGCAACCCTTTATCATCCAAAACCATTCAAAAAATTTAAAAAGATATGTAAATATATTTCAAACTACATGTGCACTGCACCATAATGATTAGATTAGTCATCATCTGATCTTTTGTGATGCTGGTGACTGTTTACTGTCTCACATGTGCTTTCTGGCAAGGTGTTATGTGGTAATCTTGCACACATGTGTATTTTGTGCACCCTGAATTACTATTGCAGACGATGGCCCCTTTAAAGCATAATCAGCAAATGTCTGACAGCACCTCGAAGCCATCTACGTCTCACACACTTCGCAAGATGAACACTTTAAGTCTCAAAATGAAGATGGAGTTGTACAAGAGGCTTTCTAAGGGCAAGTCCAAGGTGGTACTTATAAACGACTTCAAAGTTGGCATAATAACTATTTACGGCAACACCACGCAGCAAAAGAAGGTCAAGGCATTTAGCAGTGCCAACAACCTTACATATATTAATGTTTCCTCTATGTGAAATATTTAGAAATAGGTAAAATACTCTAAAATAGCCAGCCCTTGCTTTATGCAGGATCACTATAAGCAAGTTCCCTATCATGCGAGGAACCTACTTCTACCAGTCCCTCTCTTTATGAGGTCAAAATTCACTACTAAGTGGAAGAAAGCCCTAGAAAGTGTGGTAATATATAGGTAAGGGTTGGTGGGTGGAGTAAACATGGGTCCTGGGTGGAGCGCCCCTTGTTCCCGCCAGTCTTGCAGTTACCACCATTCCATGTAGAGTTGCTCTACCTGTGCCATTTGGGTATACCTGCTAATGTGATTTTCCTGCAACCATCTGTGTTTGTGTTTATATATATGGTATCCGAAAATCCAGAAACATTTCGAACCCCAGAACCAGCACTTAAACAGAAGAGACCCTCTCTGACCTTAGAAATGAAGTTAGAATTCTTACGACATGTTGATAAAGTGAAGGAGTGTCAACACAACAGAAAGTGTGCTAAAACTTCTGTGAGAGCTGGCGGGTGGAATAAGCATAGGTTCTTGATGGAGTATGCTACATTCCCACCAGCAGGTCAGTTTCGCAGTTACCACCATTGGGTGTGGATCTGTGCTACTTATGCAATTTTGGTATACACACTAATGTGATTTTATTGCAACCTGCTGTGTCTGTGTTTGTTAATATGGCATCCAAAGGTGCTGAAACATCTCCTACCCCAGAATCAACAGTTAAACTGAAGGGAACCCTCTGACCTTAGAAACAAAGCTAGAATTCTTACAATGTGCTAATGCTGGTGGGGGAGCATCAGTGCTTGGGTGTGCTTACAACCCAGGTGAATCTATAATCTGCATCATAAAGATGAATGCACAGAAAATTTGAAGTGCTGCAGTCCACTCTACTCAATTGTCTACCAAGGCAACCAAAAAAGTTAAAAAGCCACTTAAGGAGAAAATGCACTTCTTCTATAAGAATTTAAGTAACGAAGACAATTTAGCTAAGCCAGAGCAATTTCAATCAAGTAAAGACTAGCTACATAAGTTTATTTGATGTCAGATGCTACATAATATGAAAGGAACATAGGATACATCAGTGCTAACCACAAAGATGCCGCATAAATCTCATTTTTCTCAATATTTATTGGTTCACTGTACGCTATTTATCTATGCAAGGTTTTTTACAAAACATAACCCCTGTATAAAGCAAGGGATGGGTGTATTAAAATTTATTTATCTATATATTTATCTTTTTTTTTTTTTTTGAAGGCTGCAGTCACAGACAAAAGTCCACATCAAGGACGGGCCCTAATTGAAAGAAATATAGAGAGAATTGAGAAAGGGGGAAAACAGACAGGGAAAGTATTTACAAATTTTTGAGAAAGTGAAAAACCTGTCTCTTAAAATGAGCCAGGTCATAGTTATTGGGAAAG
>JAVBXA012145337.1:0-13309 GCA_034781895.1 Psittacara finschi | reverse complement strand
GCCGATGTGCTGGGTGATTCCGCCGGCCTCGCCCGCCGCCACGTCCGTGGAGCGCAACGCGTCCAGCAGGCTGGTCTTGCCGTGGTCGACGTGGCCCATGATGGTCACGACCGGTGCGCGCGGCAGCAGTTCCACGTCCACATCGACCTCGCCGTCGATGCCCAGCTCCACGTCGCTTTCGCTGACGCGGCGCACGCGGTGGCCGAACTCCTGCACCACCAGCTCCGCCGTGTCGGCGTCTAGCGACTGCACGGGGGTGGCCATCACGCCCATCTTCATCAGGGACTTGATGACGTCCGGCATCCGGGCGGCCATGCGGTTGGCCAGCTCCTGCACCGTGATGGTTTCCGGCAGGATCACGTCGCGCACGACCTTCATCTGGTCGGAGCGCAGCATCTCCAGCTCCTGCTGCCGACGCTCGCGCTCACGCTGGCGACGGACGGACGCCAGGCTGCGGCTCTTGTCGTCGTCGCCCTCGATGGCGGCCATGACGTCGATGCGGCCGGCGCGGCGGTCCACGCCCGTCTCGCAGCCTGGCGTCTCGCGTCGCCGTGGCTGCGATCCCTCTCAGGCAGGTCAGAGTGACACTGGGACGGATGGCGGACAGTCGGGGGAGCCGGCGCTGAACCCGGCTCCCCTCGCGCCATGTCGCGCCGGTTCGATTCCCGCCTTGCCGACGCTGCTCTGACAGGTAGCATATTGGCACGTGGAGCTTGTGGGTGGGTTGCGTGTCAGAACGACATGGGATGCAGCCATACCGAGCAAGCGCTTGCGCCATGGTGCGACGCAGCATAGGTTTAGCACGCGCTTTCGAGCGTATGCCCTTCTTGGGCGTTTCCTCCCTAGACTTGAGCCGCTTCACCGCGAGGTGGAGCGGCCTCTTTCGTCTTGGAACCGTCATCTGGCATGAGCCCCGCGCATCCACAAGCAGCAGGTGCATACAGCTTCGGCATGGTGGCCATAACGTCATCCGGCGAGTGGAAGTAACTCACCGCAGCGGCGCCTGCCTCGTTGGCCGAGCAGAACACGCAGCGTCAGCACCACGGCGCTACCGCCCCGTATGACGCAGCCACGCCTGGTTCGCGGGCTCCGGCTCGGGCGCGGGCTCGAGCAGCGGCATCAGCTTGTCCCGCCGCTCCTTGGCAGAGTCCGCCGCGAAGCGGAGCGCGTCCCGGGCCACGCCCTGGTGCAGCTGATAGGCCGACAGCGCGTTCCGCAGCTCGCGGAGCTCGGGCTCAGCGAGCCTCAGCATCACCACGGCGCAGCAGGTGCTCGGTGCCGCGTCTTCCAACCTCACCCTGCAGACGAACTACACCAGCGCTCTGTCTGATGCGCTGACCGCCGGTGTGGGCTCGCTAGT
Organism: Psittacara finschi; assembly: GCA_034781895.1. NCBI lineage: Eukaryota > Metazoa > Chordata > Aves > Psittaciformes > Psittacidae > Psittacara > Psittacara finschi. The sequence goes on along the minus strand of JAVBXA012145337.1, from coordinate 11,949 downwards.
AGATGCCGACATGAACGTCGCCTCGACGCGCCTCCAGGCCCTGCAGACCCAGCAGCAGCTCGGCATCCAGGCGCTGTCGGTCGCCAACCAGAACAGCCAGCTCATCCTCAAGCTGTTCCAGGACTGATCGGCTTCGTAGAGGCTGAACTACAGTGGACCGCGTCCAGCGATGGGCCGGCCCCTTTCATTCCGAGCATCTGGTGAAAGGGTCATCAAGAACCAGCGAGAGGTCGCCGAAGGACCACAAGCGAAGGGGTATCACACCACACGCACTGACGTGCCTCGGAGCGCTCAAGCGTCCAGCCCGAGCCCTTTCCGCAACATGTCGTTCGTCCGGCCCTGCCACCCGGGGCCGCTGGCGCGTAGCCTCGCCAGCACGTCCTTGTCGAGCCGCAGTGACACGAGGGCCTTCGTTGGCGCCTTCTGCGGTCCGCGGCAGCGCTCCATCGTGGCGACGAGCTCGGGCATCGTCTCGGCAAGAGGCCGCGACCTAGCGAAGTCCTCGGCCGTCAGCTCTGGGGTGTCGCACACTTCGTCCCAGTCCTCTTGCGTGTAGCCATGGCCCGGCTCGAACCCGGGGGCGTGTTCAGGCGAAGCCATGGAGCGTCCTTTCCGTGAGGCTGGCGGGCCGGAGGCTGACCAGGGACAGCGCCTCGGACCCGAGCGGGGACATGATCGCGACCACCACCAGCTCGCCGTCTAGCCACCCGATGAGGGCGAAACGCGCCCGGCCGGTGCGGCTCGTGTAGGCCTCGAATTGGCGAGCTGTTCGGAAGTCGAAGCCGTCGGCAAAGCCATCCATGTCCAGCCCGTGCTTGCGGAGGTTGGATAGTCGCTTTGCCTCGTCGAATACGATCAGCATGAGCAGACTGTAGCTACGGAACGTGGTGTGTCAACCCTGATCGTATCTACGATCAGGGTGTCGGGCGGCATCATCACGCACCCGCGTACGAGCCCCGTGGGCGGCGATCTCACCCCTCTGTCGCCACTCAGGTTGCGAGGCCGGAAACGCCGCCAGTGGCCTCCGCACGCGCGGTATGGGCCTCCCGGCATGACCACCGCCGCCGATGCCGCGTCTCCCGCACAGGATCTGTCGGACTCCGCAATCGACGGGCGAACCATGGCGTAGGAATGCTTGACTGTGGATCGTCAGGGCCGGGAGCGCTGAACCTGGTGTCCGGCAGGGCGTTGCCCGGGCACATCGCTAGAGGAGCACACCATGGCTGCCACCAAGAAGCTCGCCAAGTTCACGATCACAGAGGTCGGCGAGGGCTTCAAGCTGCACATCGAGGACGAAGCCGGCCACGTGTTGGAGCTCACTGCGACGCGCGATCAGCTCGATGTGATCGATGACGCCTTGGAAGAGCTTCTCACAGAGGGCGAAGAGGCCGACGAGGTGAAGAGCTGAGAACTCTGGAGGAGGCTTGGTTATGGCACGGCCTTCTCCGATCCTCTTGCTGAAGGGGCCGACGGCGGGTTGACGAACGCAGCGGCAGACGTGGTCGGTTTGCCCTGCCGGCCATCTTTCCAGGGCGAGGCCGGTCCGCGGCTCCGGCGTCCTCCCATCCGCTCGCCGGAGTCGCGGTCATATCTCTGCTGCGTGTGGCAGCGTCAACAGGTCGAAACGCCGCCAACGGCCTCCGCAGCTACGGCGAGGAGCCGTCTACACCGAGGCGGCCGTGAGCCGGTCGGCCTCGACGGTCGCGAGGCCGTGTACAAACTCCACCTCGTAGGCGTCGCCGTCGGCGTAGACGGCAACCACGGTCCCAAAGGTGTCGGCCGCCACTTCCTCGCCGTGCTCGGTCGTGACCGCGGTGAGCAGGCACACGAGATCGAGGTCCTTGAACGGCTCAGCCTGTCCCATTGTCGTCCTCCCCTGGCGAGCGACTCGGGTTCACCCTGCGCATCCTGCCCGACTATCGCGGCCACCTTGCGGCTGCCTGCATCTCGCCCCTCCTCGTCCATGCGGTTCGTCGGCTGTTGGACGGGTAGAATGAATCTGTAATCCGAAGGGTGCTCGTGGTTCTGAACCCACTCCCTTGAGGTCAGTACCCGCCATCGCCACCGGCGTCCCCGCTGTGGTCAGCTGAGCTGTGGTGCCCGCCGTCATCGCCCAGCCCTACGTCGGCAGCCGCCTCGGGACTCGTGAACATGAGCCACGGCGGCCGGGGATCGGTCGGGCTGCTGAACATGGGGATAGGCCGCCGCGGGCCGGTCGACGGCGGGGCCGCCCACACCGTCACGGCCCGGAGCACGAGGAAGATAACGCCGAGGGTCGCCAGCACGATCGCGACCACGATGAGGCTGTTCGGCTCGCCCATGATGCAGCCCTCCCTGCTCAGCCTGCCGCGGGTGATCCCCGGCCCGCTTGCGGTCACGCATCCTGAGCCAGGCGCGCCACTCCGGCGAGACGATCCGCACTGTGTTGGGCGCGCTGCGCCACGCCGACAGGCGCCACTCCTCCGATGTGAGGATCCCGAGTGCCGCGGCCTGCCTGACGGCGTTTTGCACCGTGGTGCGCCCTACCCCGGCCAGCGCCGCGATGTGACCGATCGTGAGCCGGCACAGGCCTCGGCGCGCCACCTCGGCGGCGATCGCCGACAGGGCCGCGGCCTCGCCCATCGTGAAGCGCGCGGCGAGCTGCGGCGGGAGCCATCCCGACGACGTCCAGCGCCGGCGCCGCTCCATCGCGGCAGGCGAGCGGGGCCTAGAGCCCACAGCCCGCCGCGGCTCGGCCGGCTTCGGCGGCACGATCTTGCGCGCCGCGATCTCCTCGGCGAGGCGCTGCGCGTCTTCTTCGGACACCGCTCCGCAGGCGAAGCCCTTCCACACGGCCGCAGACAGATCGGCAAGCCGCTCCCGTGGCGTGCCCGGCAGGGCTCGCCTGATGTCGTCCGCAAACATGAACCCTGCCCCAAGCTGGGGCCGTCGTCGGCGCGTGCGTCCTCGATCGCGGAAACGCCAATTCCCGCGTTGACACCCCTGGGGGTGGTATGAGAGCGTCGGAACTGTTCAGGGTTTCCGAGCCCATCGATTCCAAGAGCCTCCAGGCGCCAACCTGGGGGCTCTTCTCGTTTCAGCGTCCTATCCGGCCATCGTCACTCCATACGCCGGCCGCGACTCGCGCCGCTGCCGATAGGGCATGACGCCCGGATGAGGGTGCCGTGTCAAACCGGCACGGCCGAGAGCTATCGCGTCGTCACGTGGTCGCGTCGTCACGCGGCGACGTAATGTCGTCCTCGCCTTCGATGCCGTCCAGGATCGCGACTACCTTCGCCGGGTCGGCACCGACGTGGATCAGGTAGCGGAGGAACCGCGCGGCGGGTGGCGGGACGTCGGCTTCGCCCAAGGCCCAGCGCTGGCCGGTCCGGGCGTTGACCCCGACGAGCTTGGAGCCCGCGTTCTGCGTCAGCCCGAGCGCGGCCAGCGTGGCGCGGTAGTCGTCGGCACTCATCAGTTTGGGCATGGGTCCTCCTTGGACGCGGGAAGCCGCCCGGATCGCCCCGGACGGCGCTGCGATGGACGGTGGCGTGCGGCTACCCCGCCCCGAACTGTTCCGGGTGGCGCTGGCGGCAAGGCCTCGACCTGCGGGACCGTCCAGAACACCCACTCAGCTGGATCGTCGGGCCCGGCCGCGTCGCGTGCCCCGGCGAGCTCGACCCACGCCCGGCCTTCGCGGATCAGCAGCGTTTCCGTGCCCTGCAGCCGCACCGCGCGGCGTCCGGCGTGGCCGTTGGACCTGCACCCGTCCGAGGTCGAGCGCGGCACCCTTGAGCGCCCACGCCGGCGTCAGCCCATCGAACCACGCGAGGTCGGGGAAGGCCGGCTCCACCGCAGCCGGGATGTCTTCGAGCATGGCGTCGCGGATCTGCGCGGTTGGAGTCGGCGTGGTCGAGCCGTTCGTTGTGCGCGTCGCGCTCGTCGTCGGGCACGGGCTCCAGCGCGCGCCGGCCGCCGTCCATGACAATGCGGAGACGCGCCCCGAGGGCGACGAGGTCGGCGTCCCACTGCGGGGCAGCGAGCGCGGGAACGGGGGGGCCACGGCGATTGTCACGGCGCCGAAGACGGCCGCGCGGCGGGACAGGGCCGTCCGCAGGGCGGGAAGCGGGGCGAGCGCGATCACAGCGATACCGTCGCGGCTTGGGCGGCGCGGTAGGCGGCCAGCACGGCGGAGCGCAGCGCCACCTTGCTGTTGATCGGGAGGCGGGAGCCGATCTCGCCGGCGGAGGCCTGCGGGCGGAGCGTGACGCCCTCACCCGGGGTGACTTGGAACAGGTAGCAGCGACCCTCGGCCGTGACGTGGCCGCTGCGGGGTAACGCGGGAATGAAGCTGACGACGGGGGCGACGCCGGTGCGGGCCATGGTGGGCGATCTCCACGGGCTCGGCATGATCGCTGTTGCCCGTGAGCACCTTATACGGCAACTTGCCGTATTATTATAACGTCGTCACGTGGTCACGTTACAACGTTCTTCCGCGCGGCACCCACAGGCACACCACCTTCGCCAGCCGCAGCACAACGCTGGCGGGCGTCAGCGACGCGCGATCGACCCATCCGTGCGCCGGATCATCGGTGCTCTGCGCGAGGTGCAGTGCGATCGGGTGGACGGCTTCACGCAACGTCGCGAAGGCTCGCCCTTCCAACCTCCGCGCGTCGACCCACCACGTCAGACAGTCGCGACTGATCCCTCCCGGGAGAGGCTGCACCGCCACGTCGAGGTCGCTGTCGGGCCGGTGGTCGCCGCGTACGCGGCTGCCGAAGATGCAGGCCCGCCACACTTGCGGGTGCTCATCGGCCCATCGCGCAACCGCCTCAGCCAACGCCGGAAGGTCCAACGGCACCACGTGGTCACGCGGCCGCGTTGTCATGACTCGCCGCGCTCCAGCTTGTCGAGGTCGTACCCGTAGCGGGCCAGCACGAGTCGCAGCCCCTCGACGTAGAGGTCGTGAGCCTTGCAGTCCTCCGCCGCCGCAATCTCCCGCAGCTTCTTGAAGACGCGCGGGTGGGCGTAGAGGCTCGCGTGGGGCTTCTCGACGCGCTGGCGCACCTTCATCCCGTCGGCTGTCTCGTTGCCGCGGCGCCGGGTGCTGACGGAACGGCGTGCCGGCGCGGCCACCTCGCCCTGCGTTGCCGGCGTCTCGACGACGATCGGCAGCTCGGGCTCAGCGATGGCGGCTGCGTCGTCATGTGACCGCGTCTTCACGTCCTCACGTGGTCGCGTGGCGGCGACGGCAGCGAGCTGATCGGCGATCGATGGGCGCGCCTGCTTAGCCATTGGTGCCTTCCTCAATCCGACCCTTGATCCAGGCCCACAACAGCCGGACCTCGGCCGCGGCCTTGCCCCGCGGGGCGGTCTCGGTGACGCCCTGCCCGGCCGTCATCGCGTCGAGGAAGTCGGCCCGCAGAGCGACCATGCACGGCGCCAGCGTGCCGGCCCGCACCAGCGCCGTCGCCGCGTCGAGCATCCGCCCCTGGCTCGATGTCAGGCATTGATTCAGCACGAGCCCGAACGGCTTGCGGAGCGTCTGGAGCTGTTCGACGGTCGGTCGCGCCGCCTCGACGTCGAGGATGGACGGTTTGACCGGCACGAGCACGAAATCCGCGTCCTGCAGCGCCAGCGCGACGCCGGCCCCGAAGATTCCGGGCGTGTCGACGATCGCCAGCGACGCCCCGGCCGCCTTTGCACGGTCGAGCGCTTGGCGCACCCGGGCAGGCTCGACCGTCTCGACCTTGACGTTCTCGGCCTGCCGCCGTCGCCCCCAGGCGGCGAGGCTCCCCTGCGCGTCGGTGTCGATGCCGGCGACCGTCTCTCCGTCGTCGGACGCCGCAACGGCCAACGATGCCGCAAGGCTCGTCTTCCCGCTCCCGCCTTTCTGGCTGGCGAGGGTCAGCACGTGCATGGGAATCTCCATCGGTGTTACGCGTCGTCACGTGATGACGTGGTCGCGCGGCCATGGCTCGACGTGATAGCGTCGCTGGAGGTCGTCCGCAACACAAGATACATTGTGGTGCGCCGAGAGTTCCGAGGGCCTGCCATGTCCGATCCCACCATAGTCGAGGCTGACCAGCGCGCAGCCGATCGGCAGCTCGTCGAGACGTGGGCCGCTGCGCAGTCGTCACCGTGTACCCGGGCGAGCTACCGCCACCAGGGCGCGCGACTGCTGTCCCGCTTACCCGTGCCGCTGGCCTCGGCCACCGTGGCGGACCTACAGGGCTACGTCGCCGGCCTCGGCGACCTCGCGCCGGCGACGGTCAGCCTCGCGGTGTCGGCGGTACGGTCCCTCTACGCCTTCGGGATGACGACGGGCGCGCTGGCGGCGGACCCGTCCCGCACGCTGCAGGCGCCGCCGATCAAGGGCACGCTGGCGGAGCGCATCCTGGACGAGGCCGACATCCGGCGGCTCATCGACGGCGAGCCGGACCCGCGCAATCGGGCCTTGCTCGCCCTGTTCTACGCGCCGGGTTGCGCCGCAGCGAGCTGGCCGGCCTGACATGGGCCGACGTGGTGTCGCGCGGGCCCGACCGCGGACAGGCCACCGTGTTCGGCAAGGGCGGCAAGACGCGCGCGGTGATGCTCTATGGCCAAGCGTGGGCCCTGCTCGCCGGGATCCGGGACGATGCCGCGCCGGCCGCCCCAGTGTTCCTGTCGCGGCAGGGCGGGCACCTCGACCCTCCGGCTGTGTGGCGCGTCGTGAAGGCCGCGGCCGCTAGGGCCGGGCTCCCGGCTGGAACCTCGCCGCATTGGCTCCGGCACAGCCACGCCTCGCACAGCCTCGACCGCGGCGCGCCCCTGTCGCTGGTGCAACAGGGCCTCGGGCATGCCAGCGTCGCCACGACGTCGAAGTACCTTCACGCCCGGCCAAGCGACGGGGCAGGGCGCTACCTCGAGGTGTGACCACGCTTTCGCGCGTCCACGTGACGACGTGGAAGGATGGAGCTGCGATGGCAGGGTGGACGAGCGCCCGACCACCGATGGTTGACACCGTCCGCTCTGCAGCGACACGATGCACCACACCGCGGGTCGGGTGAGGGTGCCATGGGCTTTCGCTACAGGCGATCAATCAACCTCGGGAGCGGCGTGCGCCTGAACGTGTCGAAGCGCGGCATCAGCAGCATTTCGGTGGGCCGGCCCGGGTCGACCCTGAACCTCGGGCGCCGCGGCGTGCGGGCCACAGTCGGGCTTCCGGGGACCGGCTTGTCCTATACGACGGGGAGGGCCGGAGGCGGGTCCGTCGCCCTGTTCGGGTTAATCGCGGCGGCGCTGGGCTCGCTGTTCTGGCTCATCGGCGCCGCGGCCCGGGGGAGTCGGCCGGCACAGGTCGCACTCGGCGTCCTCGCGGCCTTCGTGCTGGTCGCCAGCCTGCGCGCACCCGGGAACGGGCCCGTCGCTTCGACGCCAGCGCCAACGTCGGCGGTCGCCTCGATCCCCGCGCCGCTGCCCGCTGTCGCCGAGCCTGTACAAGCCGCGTCGGCCGCATCGGTAGAGCCGGTCCCCGCGCCCGTCGCGTTCGCCCCGCTTCCGCCCCCTCCCAGCGTCGCCGCTGGCACGAGCGCTTCCGCCCCGATGAGGACCACGACCGGCGCCAACGCGAGGTCAGGCCCCTCGCCGCAGGCCAGGGTGCTCCGCCAACTACCGGCCGGCGCGCGCGTCGAGGTGATCGGGGCCGAAGGTCGGTGGGTGAGGGTCCGCACGGCCGGGAACGGCGTCTTGGGATGGGTCGCTCGGTCGCTGCTCACGCCGGCGGACGACCTGATGTCGAAGCTCCTGGATGCAACCTCGGACTCGGGCCTCCCCGAGTCCGCCTTCGACCCGGCGGACATCAGCGCCATTCTGAACGCCCCGCCTTCGAAGCGGTGAGCGGCTCAGGCTGGAATCGCGCGGTCACGTGACGACGTGGAAATGTGTCGCCGTGAGCCGCGAACGTGCCCGAATGCGGGGTGACGAGTCAGCGGCGTGCATGATCGATTCAGTGAACGCCTCACGGAAGGCTCAGTGCGCCTTCACTGCCGCCGGGCCGCCAACCCCGACAGGCTCACCACGTCGCAGGCCGCATTTCCGTCCGCCAGCGTGACCCAGTCGGGGTGCGGCTCGCGTGGCTTCGGCCCCGGCGCCATGGCGTCGAGCTCGGGGCCAGACAGCGTGCCGCGGTCGCGCAGCTCGACGGCCACGGCCTTGATGGCGGAGCGGTGGCGCCGCACGAGGCGGCTGGCGGCGCGCTGGAAGCTGGCGAGGCGGGTGGGAGCTACCCCGATCGCGTCGGGGTAGTCGGCCGCGATGCGCTCGACCTCGACGAGGTCGCCTTCGGACCCGCTCCGGCCGTCGACGTCCTGCAGGCGCCCGATGATCGCGCGCTCGGCCTCGGCGCCCGCCATCAGCATAAGGACGCGGGCGCGGAGGACCGATCGGAACTCGAGGTGGTGCAGCCACTCGCGCCACCAGCGGTCCAGCGTCGCCCATGGGTCGCCCACGATGCTATGCCCGGCCGAGTCGTCGTCGCCCGTCGCGCTGGCCTGCCCCATGTCGAGGCCTAGGGCCCAGCCCACGACGGCGTGCCCCGCCTCGTGGACGGCGGTGTGCCACGGGTCGTTCAGGATCCTGGGCGCGTCGTTCGGCTCGGGGTCCGCGCCCGCCCACGCAGCCACGAGGTCGAGCGCGTCGGCGCCGTGGAGGGCCGCGAGACGAGAGCGCTCGGCGTCGGATGTCATGTCGTCGACCTCGCGTCCCTGATGCCCGCCTTCCGCCGCCCCTCGGCCGTCACGACGTAGACCCGCCGCGGCGCCGTGGGGCTAGCGTCGGGGTCCCGGCGGCCTGCGATGAGCCGCATACTCTCCAGCATGACCAGGCGCGCCCGCACCTCGGCGGCCGTCATGCGAAGGGAGATGCCGATGGCGGCCGCGCTGGAGTGGGTGCAGGCTGCGAGGTGGCGGAGGATGGCGAGCTCGGGGGAGGGGGTCACTGTGAGGTCGCCAGCACGACGCTCGGGCACCCCGCGGCGTCGGACGCGAAGCGCACGCCAGCCTTCTCCAGGGCGCCGCGGATCGCCCACACGTCCGTGAAGGGCAGGGCGGGCATCGTGTCGTCGTTCTGCGCTTTGAGCGCCGTGGCGAAGCTAACGCCAGCCATGCGGGACAGCCGCGGCGACGTCCAGCGGAGCAGGGCACGGGCCTGCCGGACTTGGGCGGCCGTGAGGGTCACGCCTCCGCCTGCCGCAGCCGTACTCCCGGCCCGCCTTCCCGTATGTCGCCGGTGGCCAGCAAGATCACGCCGGCCACCTCCAGCGCCTTTCGCAGTGCCTCGACGGTCTTCGGGTTCGGGTCCGTCACCCCACCCTCGACGTTCTTGACGCTGTTGACAGCCACCCCGGCGGCGTTCGCCAAGTTCGTCTGCGTCCAGTCGAGGAGCCCGCGAGCGGCGCGGATCTGGCCACCCGTCAACATCGGGCTTTCGCCTTCCGCGCCGCCCGCGCCATGCGGTCGAGCGTGCGGCGTCGCCCGACTTTCATCAGCTCGACGAGGGAGCATGGCCCCTTCGCCTGTTCAGTTTCGAGCGCCTGCCGGAGCGCGTCGAGGTCGACTGCGCCGGGGATGGCGGCGTCGACGCGGCGCAGAGCCTCGTTCAGCACCGCGGCACTACGCTCGGAGATGGGTTCAGAGGCGAGGCGGATCGGCATGGATGAGGGCCGTCGAGAAGGTCCGCGGCTCGCCAGGTCGAGGAAAAGGAGCGAGCCGCGGTTCGGTCAAAAAGTCCGACAAACACAACCGAGCACGACGCGAGCGGCACGGCAAGGGTTGCGTTCAGGCTTCCCGCCGTTGAACGCCAACCCCGCCTTTCTCCAGAACGAACTCGATCCCGGTCGCTTCGAGCGCCGCCTGAATCGCCGCGGAGTCCTTCCGCGTGAGCATCGGCATGTGAGCCGCCATCTCGGCACGGATCACCAAGGCGAGACCGACGCCAGCGGCCTTGGCGAGATCGGCTTGGGACATGCCAACGAGCTCGCGGCCCTCACGGATCTCCGCAGGTGCACTCCCGCGCTGCTGCCGTCCTCGTGGATGAGCTCGACGCCAGCGGCTTCGAGCACGTCCTGGATAGCGATCGGGTCCTTGCGCGTCAGCATCGGCATGTGCGTCGCCAGCTCGACGCGGATTACCGTGGCGAAGACAGCGCGGGCCGCTGGCGCATGGTTGGTGCTGGCTTCCTGCTCGACGTCGTATCGAGCTCGGGGTGCGCTGCGCTAGTAGACATTCGGCCGAGACGGTGCCGTCTCCTTGCCAAGGCTTGTCGGGCATCGCTCGGCCAACTATGACATTCCAGTCGACGGTCGTTGATTGGAACGTAAAACGGTGCCGTCAGGCGTGTTCGTCACCTACTGCCGCGTTTCGACCGCCCGACAGGGCAGGAGCGGGCTCGGGCTCGAAGCCCAAAGGGCCGCCGTCGAAGCCTATCTCCGCGGAGGGGAGTGGCGCATCGCCGGCGAGTTCGTCGAGGTGGAGAGTGGAAAGAATGCCGACAGGCCGGAGCTCGCCAAGGCGCTGACCATGGCGCGCCTCCATCGTGCGGCCCTGGTCGTCGCGAAGGTCGACCGCCTGACGCGATCGCTGGCTTTCCTGTCGCGCCTTCTCGAGGCCGGTGTCGACGTGCGCTTCTGCGACCTGCCACAGATCGAGGGGCCGACAGGTCGCTTCATGCTGCAGCAGATGGCGGCCGTCGCCGAGCTCGAGGCCGGGCTGATCGGCGACCGAACCCGGAAGGCGCTGGCCGCCAAAGCGATCTGGTATGCGGGCTTGGACGAGCCGGCCCGTGAGGCACTCCGGGGCGCTGGCAAAGCTGTGCAGCTCGGCGGTGATCGCGGCGCCCGTCTCTCGGCCGAGCAGCGGGCGCGAGGACGTGCCGCACGAACGTCCCAGGCATCGGCTCGAGCTTCGGATCTCGCGCCCGTGATCGCCGACTTGCGAGCGGGCGGAGCTTCGACATTGGTCGCCCTCGCGGAGGGCCTGAACAGGCATGGCATCCCGGCGAGCAGGGGAGGGGCTTGGTCGGCGACACAGGTCAAGCGAGTGCTCGATAGGGGGGCCGCTTTCGATCGACCTTGATCGGCTTAGTAAAGCGCAGAAAGCCCCGAGGCGCGGTGGCTCGGGGCTTTTGGGTCGTCTTCAGGTGTCGATGGTTGCGGGGGCAGGATTTGAACCTGCGGCCTTCAGGTTATGAGCCTGACGAGCTACCGGGCTGCTCCACCCCGCGTCGTCGCGGGGTGCTGCCCCGCGGTATGCTGCGCCGCCCGGGTCGGGGCGACGGTGTCGGGAGGAGTGAACGTCTGCGCGTTGCGTCGTGTGTTGGGCTTGGCGGGCCTGGCGGCGACCGACTCTCCCGGGCCTTGAGGCACAGTACCATGGGCGCTGGAGCGTTTGACGGCCGAGTTCGGGATGGGATCGGGTCTGGCTGCTCCGCCTGGGCCACCAGGCCGGCCAAGCTCAACACGTGACGATGCACGACGCGATGCCGTGCGGCGCCGCGGGCGATGTTCGGAAGCTTCGGGTCTTTGGCGTCGGGGTCGCCGCCGGCGACGCCGCGCCGACTGTGTCGACGGCGTCGCGGTTGGGCATGGGTGATGAGGTTGGATCAAGCCGGACGAGCGATTAGTACCGGTCAGCTGCACGCGTTGCCGCGCTTCCACATCCGGCCTATCGACGTGGTGGTCTTCCACGGCTCTTCAGGGAGAACTCGTTTCGAGGTGGGTTTCGAGCTTAGATGCCTTCAGCTCTTATCCCGTCCGCACATAGCTACCCTGCACTGCGGCTGGCGCCACAACAGGTCCACCAGAGGTGCGTTCGTCCCGGTCCTCTCGTACTAGGGACAAATCCTCTCAATTCTCCTGCACCCACGGCAGATAGGGACCGAACTGTCTCACGACGTTCTGAACCCAGCTCACGTACCACTTTAATCGGCGAACAG
>JAVBXA012136581.1:0-13386 GCA_034781895.1 Psittacara finschi | reverse complement strand
TACGGTGCGGACCCCCGATACCAGACGGCAGACTAATCCTGTTGTGTTTCCCTTCATTCTTCCCTTCCTCATTTCCCCCTCCCCCCCTTCCCATCCCATCCCCTGTCATCCCCCCCACCCTCTCCTTCCTTTCTTTTGCCGAACCCTCGTTTATTACTAAGCGGGCTCAAGCTTCACCCCCCCTTCCCTCGCTGATGACATCGGTATATATGCTCGGCGTCTCAATGAGCAGCGTCGTCGACTCCGGGAGCTGCATAACCCTCAACGACGTCGGAGTAAACGACTCTGGAGATACGGAGATCTTCCTCACCCCCCCAGACGCGGAGCAAAAGAAGGACTTTGGGATTGTGCAAGTAAGTACGCTCCAGGGAAGGGTAGCTCGGGCTCCGCGGGAACTGGTAGACACCACCGTCCATTGCTCTCGTCGTATCCGATGTTGAAATTATTATTATATGTTATCGAGGGAAAAAAATACAAGGGGGGTGGCTGATCCCTCGCCGAGCTTCTCGGATCGCGTCTCCACGCTTGCCGGGTCAGTCTATTAAGCCATCCGCGGCAGAGTGGTGTTTAGAGATGGGGGGTGGGTTGGGTGAAACAAAGCGACCGTGTTGTGGATGTGGGGAGGTGGGATTGGAGGGGGGTTGGTGGTGTTTGTGTGGATAAGGAGGACTCCGTTTGCGACTCCGTGTGGCAGGGTGCTTAAGGCTGTCCGCGGAAGGGGGTATGGATGGATCGAGGGGAGGGGGTGTTGAGAGGGAGAGACCGCGGAGTGTGTGTTTGGAGATGCCTTCTGTTTGTGACTCCGTGTGGAATGGGTGCTATAGCCTGTCCGTGTTGGATTTGGAATGGAGGGGATGGTGAAAGAAGATGTTTCTTCCCCTTCACCACCGCGTTTTCTCCGGTATAGCCTGGCCGGCGTCCGTGCATTTCGGCCTCGGCTTTTTCTTTTCTTCCCCCCTCTCCAAAAAAAAAATCCTCCCCGGTGTTGCGTGTCGCTCCGATAGCTTGTTTTCGCCCCGCGTTGTGATTATCGGATGGACTTTCTACGGCTCGTTAGGACACTCCCTAGTCACGAATGTCGTGGGCGGTAATAGCCGTCAGAGTTTGACGGAGGGGTATATGCGGGCCGCGGGCTAGCGTCGGCCTCGGGGGGGTCCGAATCGCTCCGTTTTCCGCCAGTCAGCACTCTGAGATTCCCGTTTACGAGCCCCAGTTCTTTTGTTGTATTGTCGGTACTCGTCGCTTTTCTCATTCCCTTACCCTTCCCTCCTCCTCCCCCCCACAAGCGCGCGCAATACACCTGTTGTTTATAGGCCGCACGGGTGCACTCTAGCAGAGTCGGTTTCCTATTTTTTTTGTTTTCTTCCCTCTCCATTTCCCCGAATAATTGTCACAGGGTAATGTGGAGGTGGTGTAAAATGAAGAGATAATAGCAGTGCAGTCAAAAGAGAGAACATAAAAAAAATACCGCCCGTTGTATAAAAATGCGGTCCCCGCCACAGTGCCGCCTTATCTATCCGATACCACAGAGCCGTGTTTCGGATGCGAGGATGAATCTGACGTGTCGGTGTGGATAGAGAAGAGTACGTTTATCGGTCTGCGTACGTGTACAAGGGCGAAGAGGGTTGGGGAAGAGAGAGAGGGGGGGGGGTGGTGGTTGTGGAAGGGAGGAGGAGGAAATGTTCTTAGAGGGTGTTTATGATTTTTTTTTTCAGGGACATTATGCCTCACGGCGCATGTCAGCCGCTCTCCCCAAAGAGAAAAATAGAGAGAGAGAGGGATTGTAGAAGGAGGGGCTGTCATAGGCAATGATTCTAGTGGGCCGGGCGATCGAATAGAGATATTATTGTTACCAGACGGATTAAAAAAACATCCTCGTGTGTTTTTCTGCGGCCTCTCGGGAATCCTCGAGGAGAGAAGACAAAGGAGACTCCTTAAAAAAAGCCCTCCTCAGAGACCCCGGCCCAAAGTTTTAGACGATGGGCCAGGATGAGGCTGACGAGACAGTGAGAGCAACAAAAAGAGGCGGAGGGTGGTGATGATAATCGATGGGGGGAAGATAAAGGAAAAAGAATGATGCTTGACCCTGTATTTGTTATTCCTACCCCTCCCCCTTCCCCCCCTCCTCCCTGCTCCCTTTCCTCGATTTCTCCCTAGTTCCAACGCTCTTTTTTTCCCCAATCTCCTATCTCTCTTCCTTTTCCTCCCTTTTTTCCCTTCCTATCGGACAACGGTTCATCCAATGGGATTAAATTAGGAAGCGATTGTAAAAAATGTTGAGGAAACTCGCGTGACGAGTAACTGTCTGATGGAGTATATAAGGCTAGACGTGAGTGAATGACTCCTCTCTCGCGTGTCTCTTAGACGAATAGATACGAACGGAGAATAGCGATAGATAGGGGTAAGCGAGGAAAAAAGATCCAGGTATCTGGATTGTAACGTGCGCGGACAGGGCCCCGTCTCGCTGGGAGTCGCTTGACCCGAGGTCGAGCGATAGAGAGACAGGTGTCGGTGGCGACGATGGCGCCGAAGACGGCGTTTCCTTTCCAAAATACGTGACTTTTCTTTTGTGTTCGTGTGTTTTCCCTTTTGTTCGACTAGGCGGCCGAGCTCGGCTTCGTAGACCATGGACGATTGCATAGACTTTAACGACTTGATGCGTGCGGCGGAGGCGGCGGAGGCTTACGGCGTGAAAGGGACCCCCGCACGCATCTTCAGGGATTCTCTGGAGGGCATGTATTGCAACGACTGGTCTTCGGACGAAGGATCGGATGAAGACGACCCTTTCGGTAAGCGCTTCCCGTCCACGGACCGCGGTGACAAACGTCTCTCCCAGACGACACCGGCTTTTAACCCCCTTCATCGCGACGGGCCTTCTTCATCGTCGGAGCAGCAACAGCAGGTTTTCGATGTCGTAGACAGAGCCGAACGCGTTCCCGACGACGCCGAGCTGGTCCGGGAGATCATCCGTGCGGCCTTGACATCCAGGAGAGGCAAAGAGGAAATGGTAATAGAGACCGAATTGGAGACAGAAGTAGTAGAAGAAGGAGGAACGGTATCCGACGACGACGACAACGACGACAGAGAGGACGACGACCGTCTACTAGGGAAGAAGAAAAAGAAAAAAATAATCCAACGGGACCGTTCTCGACGAGCCGGCAAGGACGCCCCCGCCGCGGGTACCGCTTCCCGAGATGACGATGACGGCGACTTTTCGGACGACGATGACATCCCACCCGAAAGCCGTTCGTGTTACACCGTACAGCGCCACACGGCGGGTAAGAACGTAGTTATCCGCAGGCGAGGGGGATCCGGCGACCCGCGTTCGTCAGATAGCGATTCCGATACCGCGGCCTCTACCGCCCGGGGCGGCAAGGAGGACTCCTCCTCTTCCCCGGACCGCGACACCTTGCGGGTCCGAGCGGCTTTGCGTCCCACCGGCGAGCGTTACGTCCGTGACCTCTGCGAATCGGTCCCCGCCTGCGTGACCGCCGATACGTCACGCGCATCTTCATTGCCGGGCAGCTTCCAATCCCTGTGGGGGCGCGAGGACTCTGACGACGAACACCCTCCCCATCCCACCCGGCAGGGGGTAACCTTCCGTGACTTTTTGCTGACTTTGCCCGATTGCAAGCGCGTCCCGGCGTACTGGGACGCGCTGTCCGCCGAATCGGTGCGCCGCGAGCTGTCCGCGGCGATGTCCGAGTCCGGCAACGGAGGCGTCGGCGGCGGGTGGGTTCCCGAGCCCCCCGTGCCGATAGGCGACCGCTACGAGATCACGCCGAGCGCGTTCCGAGCCCCCGAGCTGTCTCCCGAAGAGGAGTCGGCGGCCGCCGAGGATTGGAGGACGTGCAAGCGTTGGCTGCTGGCGCGCTGTTGCCGGACTCCGCCGATGGCCCAGGACCCCCACGCCGACCCCAGGTGCTACGAGGCGTTGTCCTCTTCCGCGTCCCTCCTTCCGGCGATCGGACCTATTGATTTGCCCGTGGAAATGGTACAAGCCGCGGCGGCGGTGGCGTGCTTGGTGGGGTCCGCCGACAAGCTGCCGGACTGGGCTCGTCGCTTGGCGGCGTACGCGAGTTTCGTGGGGCTGAAGGCGACCCCCGCCGTCGCGCACGCTTTCCCCCGAGCCATCTACAGGGTCACCGACAGGCTGAGATGCGTCCGGAGGGCGCAGTACGTCTGCCTGATGCTGTCCAGAGACTTTTCCATGAACGTGGACGCGGCTCGCGACGAGAGGTGCTGGCCGCCCGCCGCGCCCCCTCCGGGTTGCTCGTTCGCCCCCATAGACGAGGACTGGGCGGCCTTCCCCCGAGATAAGGCGGCGACCCCCGAGACCCGCTCTTCTCCGAACCGACTCGAGACGGCGCTGTCCAGATGCCCCGGGAGGTATTTCCCCGTCGCGTGGAGACCCCCGAGCCGCGGCATAATCAAGCTGCGTCCGGGTGCCGACCCCCGCTCCGTCACCCCCGACGACGGGCTGGAGTGGTACGACTACGCGGCCATCTTCTCGAGGGGGATGTTCTTTAAGGTGCGGTGCGGGTTCGTTTGCGCCCCCGCCAACTACTGCGGACCCTCGGGAGTCAGCGCGCCCCCGGCGTTCGGATTCCAGTACCCTTCTCCCCCGGGTAAAATGCCTCCCGCTCTCGCCGAGGCGGTGGCGGAGTCCGAGGCCGCCCTGAAGACCCTGGCCAGGCGCAAGGACGGAGGAGAAGGAGGGGAAGAGCGGCCCCCTCCACCCAGGCCGGCGGCTGCGCTCGCCGGGACCAAGCGCAAGCGCGACGGGAGCCCTTCGGCCGACCCCTTTTGGATCGACCAGCTGGCCGCGGCCATGAACGAACTGAACCTGCCGGCCGCGGTCAGCGCCATAGAACCCCGAGTGAGGGCGCTGTACCCGGCCATCTGTCAGTGGCGACACGCCGTGGAGACCACCGCGAGGAAACGGTTCGACGCGTCCAACAAGCTGCGCTTGCTGACCCTATGCGACGACGAGGAGACGGGGGTCGCGGACAGAGCACCTCACACCCGCGCTGGCTTAATAGATCCCCCCGCTAGCGCCGCTCGGGACGCGTGGCCCATGTTCCCGCCGCTACCGGTGCCCGATTGGGGCCCGAGGATGTGCAACGGCAGCGGCGGCGACCCTCGCCGCGATCCCCGCGCGAAGGGAGCGAGACTCGGAGGCTCCAAACCCCCCTGTCGCAAGGCCTGTTCCGCGGCGCCGAGAGGAGAAGGAGGATTTGTAAGAGTGGGAGGAAAAGGAGGTGGAGGAGGAGTGGCGACATCGGCAGCCGTGGCGACAGAGAGGAGTAAAGGAGGTCACGGAGAAGCCGTGGGAAGGCGAGGAGGACTCGGTGCGTCTCGTAAACCAGCGCCCGGCGTCCGTCCGTGCCACCCTTCGACCTCCTCGGGCCGCCGATCGCGTTCGAGGTCGACCCTGCGGTCGTCGTCCGCCTCCTCGTCCTCGTCGGACGGTTCGTCTTCTTCCTCTTCTTCGTCCGACGGGTCCTCCTCTTCGTCCGAGGGTTCCAGCTCGTCCTCCGAGTCTTGTTACTCTTCCGACTGCTCCGTGAGTTCCGGGGGAGGGTCTCGATCTCCTTCCCCCGATAGAAAAAGCAGGAAGAAGCGAGGTACGAAAGGCAAGACGGCCCCCGACGATCGACAAAAGCGGCGCGGAGGGAGAACCGGCAGAGGGCGCGGGAGACCCGACTCTGGCGATCCCAAAGAGGCCGGGCGGAGGGAACGAGGCGTGGGGGAGAGGTCGGACTCGTTCTCTCGCAACAAGAAAGGTGACGCTAGAAACAAACGAGCGCTCGTCGGCCAGAAAGCTCCCAGAACCCTGTTGGTGGCCTTGCAGGACATTTTGGTCAAAAAACCCCAGAAAGGGGACGTTGCCAAACCGGACTCCGACATGGAGGAGTGCGACGCGGCTGCGACCGCGGCCGCGATCGCTACCGGCTGCGGCGACGGCGGCGACGCGGCGTCAGACGGAGAGGCCGAACGGGGGCCGGACAAAGCCGCCCCGGCCCCCGCCGCCGAACCGATGGAAACGGCTAACGAGAACGAGACCGACGGAGCGGCCCCGACGGTCACGCCGGTTCCCGCGGCGAGCCCTCCTTCGGCACCCGTAGAGAAGACCCGCAGCCCCGACCACCCTTGCGAATCGACGACCGCCGCCGTCGCGGCCTCTTCCTCCTCCAAGAAGAAACAGTCGGCGCCGTCTCGTCCTTCCGCAGCGCCCACCGGCGGCAAGAAAAGGAGGCGTCCCGCCTCGGACGAGGAGGCCAGATGTACCACCGCCGCCGGGGGCAACGCCGTTTCGGTCCCTTCCTCCGGTAAGAAACGCGGAGCCGGAAACGGTGGGGACCGAAACGGGGGGAGGTCTGCCGGAGATATCGCGGCGGTACCCCCCGACCAACCCGTGGACGAGTTCGCCGCGGAAGCGGGCGCCAGGGGCATGATCGTTAGCGGCGGTGGCGGCGACCCGATGTCCGACCCCGGTTTCAGAGCCCTGTGGCAAAGCGTGACCTCCCAGTCCGCTCCGACCGACGACGGACCGATCGTGTGCCCCTCCAGAGCGTCCGACTCGGGACCCTGGCCGGGATCGGAACCGCCCCCTCCGGACAGAGTCCGTTACGGAGGGTCTGGATTCCACCGCGAGGCGTTGACGGACTGCGCCGAAATCAGATCCGCTATCGGCAGATACGCGCGATGCGAGGGTCCGGTGCCGGTGTTCGTGGCCGAGATGGGCGATTCGGCCAAGCAGTACGACTCCATGGTCGGTTTCATCTTTAGAGCCGCCAAAGACCCCATGTCCTGGATGCAGAACGGCAAGCTGGGAGAGGAAGACCAAGCGCTGGAAGATTGCATCCAACGCCGCTTTCAAAACTGCCGCGGCGGGTCGGGGTCCTACATCACCGGCAACGTCGCCAGGAGCGTCCCCCACGTCGGCGACGCCATGGCCGCCGGCAACGTACTCTGGGGGCTGCCGCACGTCGCGGCCTGCGTGGCCATGAGCCGGCGCTACGACCGCTGCCAGAAGGGCTTCTTGCTGCACTCGCTGCGGCGCGCCTACGCTTCCCTGGCCTTCCCGGAGAAAACGGTCCGGGCGTGCGCGTCCGTGACGGAGGACGCCGCGGACGCCCTGGCCAGGGTCACCGCCGACCTGGAAGAGATGACGGAGGCCGTGACCTCCGGACGGGCCGCTTCCGAGGGGTTCCGGTGCCGACGCCGACCCGCCTCCGCCGGAGCCGTCTGGAGCGGACTGGGCGGGTTCAGAAACGAGGGGTCTCCCGACCCTCCTCCGCTGGAAGACGTCGCGGACGCCTGCGTGATGGCGTGCGACGGGCTGATCGCGGTCGCCATGGAGGGTCCCGACGGGCCCGCCAAAGTGGCCGAAGCGCTGGCGGCGGCGACGGAGGCGGAGCACAACGAACTCAAGAGAATGGGGATGCGCTGGCGCTGTCCGCCCGACCTCCTGTGCAATTTCGCCGACATGCTGGGGGACTGGGTCGGGGACTTACGCTTAGCCCGCGACTGCTTAATAGTATCTCGCATGTGCGGGGAATACCGTTCTCAGAAAGGCGCGGAAGGGCGCGCGGCGGCCGCCAAGACGGTCGCGGCGGTGGCGTCGGTCCTGGCCCCTTACTTGCGAGGGGACCTGTCCAGAGCCTCCTCCAGAGCTTGCTCCTGGGACCTGACGGCGGCGATGTTCGCCTCATCGCCCTCGACCACCACCGCCGCCGACGGCAACGGCAACGGCAACGGACACGGCGGGGACCAGTCCGCGGCCGTCGGACAATGCGTCGCCAAATCCGCTCTCAAGAAAGCGTCCTCTCTGTTCGGCAACAGGTGCGGAGCCGAACCGCCTCCTTGCGTTTGGCCTGTGAAACGCGGATCGGGTTCTAACGGAGGACCCAGAGGAGGAAGAGGAGGAAGCCGATCGGCGTCCGGCAATCGATCTGCCGCGGTGGCGCCCTCTTCCGTCGAACCTCAGTCGGCCGGACCTTCCTCGGCGCACGGGTCCCGCAAACGCAAGCCCACCGATCGACCCTCCTCCTCCCCCCATACCGCGACCACCACCACCACCGCCACCACCACCACTATAGTCGTAGACGACGGAGACGAGGACGGGGACGACGGCGATGACCCCGAGTGCATGGAAATCGCCCCTACCGGACCTAACGCTGGCGGGCGGAACGATTGGAGACGCCGCGTGGGTGAGGATGTTGAAGACCCCGCCGTGGTGTTTGTGCCCCCTCCCCCTCCCGCTTGCCCCTCGGACCCCGTGGAGGCCGCCGGCCCCCCTCCCGCCAAGCGGCGTTCCGACGGTCAGAGCGGCGGTTCTGTTCCCTCTCGCTCCCGGCCTTCCTCTCGCCCTCGCGGCGTCAACAACGTCGGCGTCGGTGGTGCTGCCGCGAGGGTGGTCGCTCCCCCTCCCCCCCTTCCTCCTCGTTGTTCTTCTTCCTCCTCCCCTTCTTCCCTGGATTGCTTGTTGAGACTGCGCCGCGCCGGTGCTCTGGCGGGCAAGATTCCCGCGTCGGGTCCCCACCCTCGCGGGGGCTACCGTCGGTACCCGTCCGGCGGCTGCGCGCACACGGAATGCCGCAGCGCGTCCGCCCTGTCCGCGTACTTTGACCCCGAGACGACCGCCGCGCTGATCGACGACCCCAAGATTCCGGTCAAGTGGCGCCCGGCGGTGATGTTCGACCCCTCCGCGCTGACCCTCCTCGCCGACGAGCGACGCAAGGCGCTGCGCTCGTGCCTGTGGATGGGACAGATCGGCAACCCCGAGGACGTCCGCGTGTTGGTGCTGTTCAACCCCCTTCCCGGCGAGCGGCTGTTTTGGCCGGAGAGGGGAGGAGGGTCTTCGTCCTACGACGCCGCCGACGATGATGACGGTGATGATGATGATGAGGCCGAGGACGGACCCCGTTGGAGCGACGAGAAGGGAGGCCTGTCCGCGGTGCTGGCCGCTCTGGGCAACCGTCTGCTGAGTCCCGATTCCCACGCGTGGGCCGGCAACTGGACCGGCCCTCCGGACGTGTCCGCTCTGAACGCCGCGGGCGTGCTGTTTCTGTCCACCCTAGATCTGGCTTTCGCCGGCGCCGTGGAGTACCTGTGCAGCCGTCTGGAAGACGCTCGCCGCCCTCTGATCGTGCTGAACGCCGTGGACCCCGAGGACTGGCCCGAGGACGGTCCGGCCGTCGGGTCCTTCCACGGCTACGTGAAGGCCGCGGTCAGCCCTCGCTGCTACTGCCGCGTGAGATGGCCCGGAGCTAAGGACCTGCGACGAGCGGTCCTGTGCCCGCCGGGCACGTTCGGCCCTTCCGCTTTCGACCGCGCGGAGACGATGTTCGCCAGCGCGTACCCAGAGGGTCCTCGCCTGCGCTTGTGCCGTTCCGACAACGTCCGCTACGTGGTGTCGACCCGAGTGGGGGACGCCACTGTCGTGCCCATGTCCCCCCGCGACTACCGCGACACGGTGCTGCCGCGGTTCGACTCCTGCAAGGACATGGCCGCTCAGGCGGCCGGACTGGGACTGAACGAGCCGGACTTTAGATGCGACGCGGCCCACGGCCACCGAGCGGCCAACAGGTGGGGTCTGGGGGCTCCCCTGTGCCCCCTGTACGTGACTTGCGGACGCAGATGCGCTCTGGACTCTCCCGACGAGCTGCCCGCCACGCTGCGCGAAGTGTGCCGCGCCGTCGTTTTGGAACCGAACGGGGACGCGGGTCCGGTGGTCCTGGACTCCCGCTTTTCGCCCGAGCGACTGGCCGACATCGGCCGCCGGCTGATCCCCAGGACCCTCTGCTGGCCTCCCGGCGACGGTCCCTCGCGCAGCTCTCTGCACTACGGCTCGGCGGAAGCGCCCGAAATCGAATCGGTGGCGCCTTTGCATCAAAACCCCGCCGCCGCGACCAGATCTCTCTCGACCTCCCGGGCGGCGACCGCGACGGCTTCTCCTTCGTCTTCCTCGTCCCGTCGCTCTTCGCCCCACCCCTACGGAGACCCTTACCACTATCCCGGCGACGACGACCCTCGTCGCTACTCGCGTCACCAGGCTCACCACCAGCATCACCAGCATCGGCATAGCCACCATCTCCGCGGCCAAGGTCAGCACCGTAGCGGGGGACGTCCGTACCGCGTCCAAGCGGATCTGGACTCCATGGCGACCGAGAGTTTCCGCGGCCGCAGGATCGATTCGGTGACCGCGGCGGCGGTGGAACCGAGCGGACTCGACCAGGTGACCCTGGTGGACTGGTCCGGCGACGAGAGAGGAGGAGGAGGAGGCGGAGGAGGCAACGGAGCGCACCTGCCTTCTTCGCGTCGACCCCCTCGCTTCCTGAGAGAAAACTCTTTCGACCCGGTGGACCATCGGGGTCCCGTGAGATACCGCTATCCCGAGACGGACGATCAATCGTACGACCGCCGTAGCCGCTGCGACGGATCCCGTTACTCGCATCGTCTCCAGGACGCGCATCCTTCACCGCCCTCGCGCGTGCGCCGTCAGAGACCGCCGCATCCTTTCGATCCGCGCCTGTCGCGGGACCCTCGGACCCGCCGGACGTCTCGCCACCGAGGAGGTCTCGACCCTCCCTACGACCCCGGCTCGGACTACGAGGACTTCGACTCTACCGCGGCGGCCGCCCACGCTTCGGCTTACGGGTACCTATCCCCATCGCGTTCTCCCGACCTTTCGTCGGAATCGGACTTTTCCGATACCGATTCTTATCGACTGACCCCCGGTCCTAGCGGGGTGGACTCCTCTCGCCCGCGTGCCGTTGGCGACCGCAGGAGGGCGCGTGTGGTGGACTCGAGAGGGTCGCTTCACCCTCCTTTCCCGCCCTCCTCATCCTCCTTCACCCGCAGGGCGCCTCCTCGCGTCTCGCTCGAGCAACGGCAAAGTCGCTCGTCGGCGACCACCGACGCCGACGCGAGACGTTACAGAAGACGCTCGGCGGCCGGGTCGACGCCGCCACCGACCGCGCGGAGGCGACACAGAGAAGACGTGACGCCGTTCGGACCCTGGGTCTCCTTGGGGGACGACAACTCTTCTTCCTCGCCCGTGATGGTCACCTCGGTGCAACCGGCGGTAGAAAGGCATCCCAGAACGGACGTCAATAACAGGCAGCCGCCTCAGAAGGTACCCCCGGCACGCTTGCCGACCCGACCCACCGCCTCGACCTCGACGTTCCAGACGTCGGAGCAACCTCAACCGCGCCCAGTAAAGATGAACCCACCACCCCAACCACCCCAACCTCATCATCACCGCGGCGGACTTAATAGACTGGCCGGCGAACGCCGTCAGCCCGAGCGTAGGGCGACGTGCGTGGACATTTCGGCCGGTTTCGGCCGCGGAATCGCCGAGTCCGACGGCGACGTAAGTTGCTATTATTACAGCAGCGAAGAAGAAGACGATGACGATGAAGAAGAAGACGAGGAAGAGGATGATGCTGTTGAAGAAGAGGATGGCGACGCCGCCGCCTCCGAAGTGAGAACGGATGGGAGAAGAGGGGAAGGAGAAAAGGTAGAAAATGTTAGCGCCCCTAACGATGACGATTTAGATAACGAGGACGATGAAGATGTCGATGATGACGATAATGAAGATGAGGACGATGAAGCCGACGAACGCGCGGCGACCGTAGGCCCAGAGCCCACCCGAATCGACTGATCGGACTTAACTTTGCACTGTTCTCGCGGTCCATCGTTAATCGACGGGACGAGAGGTTTTTTTTTCTAAGCCACTGATTTTTTTTTGTATTGTGTACGTTGTTGCCGCGTGTGTTTTTTAATGTTATAACGTGTCGTTTTTTTTGTGTGTTTACCCAGGTGCTCTTAACCGTATCTCGTATGTTTTTATATGTGAGTACTTTGTGTTTTGTTGCGATTGAACCCAAACGCTAAAATAAAAAAAAAGAAGTGAAGGACCGAATGAGCGGTCGTGTCTTGACCGATACCGAAGGCGACGGGACGTGTGGCAAAAGGGCTACCGCGAATTAGATGCGTTCTCGGGAGAGATGGGCGGAGTCTAGTTTCGGCGCGAACGGTATAAAACCTTTAAGGGCTAGAGGGAGCGAGCGAAACTCCTCTTTTTTCCCCTCGTCCCTGCCCGGCGAGCACCCGTATTCTCCCTCAATTCTTTGGGGTGTCTCTCGTTTTAATTCTAGATGTTATATAGACCTCGGTATAGGTAGCAGCCATCGGAGCCGTGTGGATTTCTCCTCGTGAGGGGGAGGAGGGTGCGGGTCTAGAGGGGGAGTACTCGGAAGGAGACCACTTCTTTCTCGCGGAGGAAGGGACGTGTGTGTGCTCGGTGGCGCCTCCGTGTGGTGATAAAGGACACCACATGGACCCAGGTAAATATCCCCACAGGCGGTGCGGACAGTCTAGCTCTTATTACGGCCGGCCGCATTCCGGTCCGGTGGGTGGTACCACCCATCGGCCGGTCGACGTCGAGGGGAGTTACGGAGGCGCGTTAGGTCCGTCCGGACAGGGTCCTCCTACTCCTCCTGAAGACCCGGACCGCCCTCCTCAGTCCGAACCCGCAGAGCCGCATCCTCATCATCCTCCTCCTCCTCCAAGTAGTAAGGACGAAGGAATGGATCCTACGAGAAACAAGCAACAGTTCCCCTCGGGAACGGGCATCGGGATCGGGATAGGCATAGGAGTGGGAGGAGTCGGGGCATCGCGATTCGGGACGGGGTTGCCGTCTCCGCATCCCAAGCCCGGTCCGGAGAGGCCGGAAGGAGGGAATTCGTCTTCCTCGTCCTCCTCCTCTTCCCCACCCTCATCCCCCCATTCCTCTAACTCTCCTCATCCTCCTCCGCCGCCGGGCGGACCGGGGAAGAAGGGAAAAGGAGAAAAAGAAGGGGACCGGCGACCCGACGACAGTGAAGGTTATTACTACGAAGGACCCTCCACCGGCGAGGGAGACCAGAACGGATCGAGCGATTTCTACGAAAACGGAGGAGAAGGAGATAATCGCGAACGAGGGGGAGAGCCCGCTTGCGATTGTGGTGAAGCTGATGAGGGTGAAGGGGGAGGAAGAGGAAGACAAAAGGACCGCAGCGGCGGGGAACATGGCGCCGGTAAACGGCCGAAGCCCTCCGCCGGGAAGCACGGCGGCGTCTGGCCCCGAGATGACGACTACGAGGACATCGGCGGCGGGGACGGGGCGACCGATGACGCCAGAGGAGGAAGAAGAGGAGCGGATGGCGACCCTCGCTGGGGAGACTCCGAGACCTCCGGGAACTACGGGTTTAACGACGAGCCCGACTGGGGCGGGGAGAAGGTTGGAAGAAGCGCCGCTTCGGCGGGCGGAGGATTGGGACCCTCCTTCCCCCCTCCGCCCGAATCCTCCGACCCGCGAACCCCGCGCACCCAGAG
>JAVBXA012127945.1:0-13454 GCA_034781895.1 Psittacara finschi | reverse complement strand
CTTCGAACCTTTTCATGATTTCTCAAATCGTCATTACAAGTGTGTTAGATCGTCATAACCGACAAAAATGATCGTCTTTATTTATTTCCCGGAAAGTAATCAGTAAAAATCCAAAATCACACAAAATGACCGCTATGAAACTAACCTTAGACGTTATTACCAACTTAAGAGACTGTGATGACCAACTTCATATGTTGTGTCCATTAATAGTGTGTAAGATCGTAATAAGTGACAAAAACGAACGTTTTTATTAACTTGCTAGAGCGTCATCAGTAAACATCCAATGACCAGCAACAGAACGTATTCAACTATTTCAGCATCTTCAGTCGTTATAACCAAGTTAAAAGACTGTAATAACTAATTTCATACGTTGTCTCTTTAATGGTTCTCAAATCGTTATATTCAACTTTTCTGATCCTATCAATTTGTTTTTCAAAAGGTTTTCGTTCATTTTTCAATTAATTTTTCAAAGTAGATATTACAAGTGTGTTAGATCATCATGATCGTTTTTACTTACTTCTCAGAGCTTCATCAGTATATGTATGCAAAATCGCACCAAATAACTTCTATACAACCTTCTATATTATCCCAACAACTTTAGTCGTTATAATCAACTTAACAGACTGTAAAGACTAAATTTATATGTTACCTCCATTCCAACATGAATGAACATTTCAACTTACTTTTCAGACCTTCATCAGAAAACATCCAAAATCACAGCAAATGACCTCTAAACCACCATCGCGACTATTCAAAAAATTTCAATCGTTATAACCAAATCGTCAAATTCAACTTTTTAGATCCTCTCAAGTTGTTTATAAGATCTTTTTCATATTTTTGAATTAACATAAATACATGCTTCTACCCTTTTCATGATTTCTCAAATCATTACAAGTGTGTTATATCGTCATAACCGACAAAAGTGACCGTAATTATCTATTTCTCAGAACGTAACCAGTAAACATCCTCTCGTCTACTACTTTTAGTCGTTATAACCAACTTAAGAGACTGTGATGACAAACTTCATATGTTATCTCCATTAATAGTGTTAGATGTTTTTACTAACTTGCTAGGGTTTCATCAGTAAACATCCATTATTGAATAGAATGACCAGTAATAAACCTTTTCAACTATTTCAGCAACTTTGGTCGCAAATCGCCATATTCATTTTTCAATTAATTTTTCAAAGTAGATATTACAAGTGTGTTAGACCATCAAGATCGTTTTTACTTACTTCTCAGAGCTTCATCAGTATATATATTCAACTTTTCAGACCATGTCAAGTTATTTTTGAAAATGTTTTCATTAATCTTTCGACCAAATTTTTCATTTTTCAAGTCGTTATTACAAGTATGACCAACTTAAATAATTGTTTATACTAAATTCTCAGTTTCATCAGTATTTAACCAAAATCGCACCAAATAACCTCTATACAACCTTCTCGACTTTCCCAAGAACTTTTTTCGTTATAATCAACTTAGCAGACTGTAATGACTAACTTCCTCTGTTACCTCCATTCCAACATAAATGGACGTTTTAAATCATTTTTTAGACCATCAGAAAACATCCAAAATCACACCTCTAAAGAACCTTCTCGACTATTCCAACAATTTTAGCCGATATCAACAGCTATAAGACTAAGTTAACCTTTGTCTCAGTAAGGATTTCTAATCCTTATATTCAACCTTTCAGATCCTCTAAACTTGTTTTTACGATCGTTTATATTAATTTTCCAAATAATATCAAACATTCCTCGAACCTTTTCATGATTTCTCAAATCGTCATTACAAGTGTGTTAGATCGTCATAACCGACATAAATGATCGTCTTTATTTACTTCTCAGAACGTAATCAGTAAATATCCAAAATCACACCAAATGAGCTCTATGGAACCCTCTCGACTACTAACCTTAGTCGTTATAACCACTTAAGAGACTGTGATGACCAATTTCATATGTTCTCTCCATTAGTAGTATGTTAGATCGTAATAACCGACATAAATGAACGTTTTTTCTAACTTGCTAGAGATTCATCAGTAAACTTCCAAAATTACACCAATTGACCAGTATTTCAGCAACTTTATTCATTATAACGAAATTAAAAGACTGTAATAGCTAACTTCATATGTTGTCTCTTAAATAGTATTAAGTCGTTATTTTCAACTATTCCGATCCTGTCAAGTTCTTTTTCAGAATGTTTTCATCAATTTTTCAATTAATATCGAGCCTTTCTTTAATTTTTCAAATAGATATTACAAGTATGTCTTGACTGACTTAAATGATCGTTTAAACTAAATCCGAAAAGCTTCATCATTATTCATCCAAAATGGCATCAAATAACCTTTATACAATCTACTCGACTATCCCAACAACTTTAGTCGTTATAATCAACCTAACAAAGTGTAATGACTAACTTCATATGTTACCTCCATTTCAACATAAATGAATGTTTTTATTTACTTCAAAGAAATCATTGGAACACATCTTAAATAACACAAAAATGACCTCTATAGAACCTTATCGACTATACCAAAAATATTAGTCATTATAACCAATTCCACAGACTGTAATGACCAACTTCATAAGCCGTTTCCATTAAAAGTATGTTAAAAAGTAATAACCGACATAATTGAACGTTTTAATCAGCTTACCAGAGTTTTGTCATCAAACATCCAAAATGACACCAAATGACCTTTTCAACTATTTCAACAACTTTTGTCGTTATATCCAAGTTAAAATACTCTAATAACTAACTTCATTATGTTGTCTCTTTAATGGTTTAAAATCGTCATATTCAACTTTTTCGATCTTGTCAAGTTGTTTTTCAGAACGTTTTCAATAATTCTTCAGTTAATATTAAACACATATTTCGACCCTTTTTTCGGTTTTTCAAACAGATATTACAAGTGTGTTTTTCACTAACTTCCCATCTTTAGTCGTTATAATCAACTTAACAGACTGTAATGACTAACTTCATATGTAACCTCCATTCAAACATGAATGAACGTCTTTACTTACTTCTCAGAAAACATCCAAAATAGCACCAAATAACCTTTCACACAGCCATCGCGACTATGCCAACAATTTTAGTGGTAATAACCGATTTAGAGGACTGTAATGACTAACTTAACATGTTGTCTCTCTAAATATCTCAAATCGGCATATTCAACATTTTAGATACTCTCAAGTTGTTTATTAGATCTTTTTCATGTTTTTCACGTAACATTAAACACATGCTTCTACCCATTCCATTACTCAATTCATCATTAGAAGTGTGTCAGATCGTTATGACCGAATTCAAGGATCGTCTTTACTAACTTATCAGAGCTACTTCAATAAACATTCAAAATCACACCAAATAATCTCTATAGAACCTTCTCAACTATTCCAACAAATTTAGTCGTTATAACCGTCTTGACAGACTTTAATGACTAACTTAATATGTTGCCTCCATTAAAAGTGTGTTAGATAGTAATGACCGACATAAATGATCGTTTTTACAAACTTATTTTGAGCGTTATCAGAAAATATCCAATATCACACCAAATGACCAATATAGAGCCTTCTCAAATATTTCACAATAACTCTAGTCGTTATAACAACTTAAAAGACTAATAATTAGCTTCATATGTTTACTCTAAGGGCCTCAAATCCTCACTCTCAACTTTTCAGATCCTCTGAAGTAGTTTTTCAGAACGTTTTCATTAATTTTCATTTAATATTGAACACATGCTTCGATCCTTTTCATGATTTCACAAATCGTCATTACAAATGTGTTAGATCGTCAAAATCTACAAAAATGACTGTCTTTATCTATTTCTCAGAGATAATCAGTAAACATCAAAAATCACACCGAATGACCAACTTAAAAGACTGTGATGACCAACTTCATATGTTCTCTCCATTCATAGTGTGTTAGGTCGTAATAACCGACATAAATGAATGCTTGGGCTTGATCACTAAATATCCAAAATTACACCAAATGACCAGTAATAGAACCTTTTCAACAATTTCAGCAACTTTAGTCATTATAACCAAATTGAAAGACTGTAATAACTAGCTTCATATGTTGTCTCTTTAATGGTCTCAGATCGTCGTACTCAACTTTTTAAGTCCTCTCAAGTTGTTTTTCAATACGTTTTCATTAATTCTTCAAGTAATATCAAAAACATGCTTTGACCCTTTTTATGATATTTCAAATCGATATCACATCGTCATGACCAACTTAAATAATCGTTTTTACTAACCTCAGAGCTTCATCAATAAATTTCCAAAATTTCACCAAATAACCTCTATACAACCTTCTATACTGTCCCAACAACTTTAGTCGTTATAATCAACTTAAATGAACATTTTTACTTTCTTCGCAGACATTCATCAGAAAACATCCAAAATAACACCAAATGACATCAACACAACACTCGCAACTATTCCAACAATTTTAGTCGTTATAAAAAAACCTAAAGAATGTAATGACTAACTTAATATATTGTCTCTATAAGTGTCTCAAATCGTCATATTCAACTTTTCAGATCCTATGAAGATGTTTATAAGATCTTTTTCATGTTTTTCAGGTAACATTAAACACAAGCTTCAACCCTTTTCATGATTTCTCAAATCGTCATTAGAAGTGTGTCAGATCGTTATGACTGAATAAAAGGATCGTCTTTACTAACTTATCAGAGCTTCCTCAATGAACATCCAAATCACACCTCGACTATCCCAGCAAATTTAGTCAATATAACCATCTTGACAGACTTTAATGACTAACTTCATGTGTTGTCCCGTTTAAAAGTGTGCTAGATCGTAATAAATGACATAAATGATCATCAGAAAATGTCCAAAATCACACCAAATGACCTCTATAGAACCCACTTGACTTCTAAACTTTAGTCGTTATAACCAATTTAAGGGACTGTGATGACCAACTTCATATTGGTGTGTTATATCGTAATAAGCGACATAAATGAACGTTTTTACTAATGACCATTAATATTACGTTTTCAACTATTTCAACAGCTTCAGTCGTGATAACAAACGTCATATGTTGTCTCTTTAATGGTCTCAAATCGTCATATTCAACTTTTCCGATCCTGTCAAGTTGTTTTTCAGAACGTTTTCATTAATTTTTCAATTAACATTAAACACATGCTTCGACCCTTTCATTGATGTTTCAAATCGATATTACAAGTGTGTTAGATTGCCACGATCGACTTAGATTATCTTTTTAACTAACTTCTCATAGTTTCATCAGTATTTATCAAAAATCGTACTAAATAATCTCTATACAACCATTTCGACTATCCCAGCTAACTCAAATGTTACCTCCATTCCAAAATAGATTAACGTTTTTACTTACTTCTCAGACCATCAGAAAACAGAAAATAACACCAAATAACCTCTATACAACCCTCTCGACTATCCCAACAGCTTTTGTCTTTATAATCAACTTACCAAAGTGTAATGACTCACTTTATATGTTACCTTAATTCCAACATTAAGAATGTTTTTTCTTACTTCTAAGACCTTCATCAGAAAACATCCAAAATTACACCAGATGAAATCTAGAGAGCCATCTCGACTATTCCAACAGTTTTAGTCTGTATCAGCAACTAAAAGACTATAACCTCTTGTCTCCGTAAGGATTTCAGATCATATTCAATCTTTCTATATAAACGATCTTTTAGATCGTTTATATAGATTTTCCGAATAATATCAAACAGACGTTTCGAACCTTTTCATGATTTCTCAAATCGTCATTACAAGTGTGTTAGATCGTCATAACCGACAGAAATGATCGTCTTTATTTATTTCCCGGAAAGTAATCAGTAAAAATCTAAAATCACACAAAATGACCGCTATGAAACCCTTTCGACGTTAGACGTTATTACCAACTTAAGAGACTGTCATGACCATCTTCATATGTTGTGTCCATTAATAGTGTGTAAGATCGTAATAAGCGACAAAAATGAGCGATTTTATCAACTTGCTAGAGCTTCATCAGTAAACATCCAAAATCACACCCAATGACCAGTAACAGAACGTTTTCAACTATTACAGCATCTTCAGTCGTTATAACCAAGTTAAAAGACTGTAATAACTAATTTCATATGTTGTCTCTGTAATGGTTCTCAAATCGTTATATTCAGCTTTTCCGATCCTGTCAAGTTGTTTTTCAAAAGATTTTCGTTCATTTTTCAATTAATTTTACTTACTTCTCAGAGCTTCATCAGTATATATGCAAAATCGCACCAAATAACCTCTATACAACCTTCTATACTATCCCAACAACTTTAGTCGTTATTATCAACTTAACAGACTGTAACGACTAAATTTATATGTTACCTCCATTCCAACATGAATGAACATTTCTACTTACTTTTTAGATCTTCATCAGAAAACATCCAAAATCACAGCAAATGACCTCTAAACAACCTTTGCAACTATTCAAAAAATTTCAGTCGTTATAACCAACTTAAAAGACTTAATATGTTGTCTCTCTAAATATCTCAAATCGTCAAATTCAACGTTTTAAATCTTCTCAAATTGTTTATAATATCTTTTTCATATTTATAAACATGCTTCTACCCTTCTCATGATTTCGCAAATCATTACAAGTGTGTTAGATCGTCATAACCGACAAAAATGATCGTAATTATCTATTTCTCAGAACGTAATCAGTAAACATCCAAAATCACACCGAATGACCTCTCGTCTACTACTTTTAGTCGTTATAACCAACTTAAGAGACTGTGATGAAAAATTTCATATGTTACCTCCATTAATAGTGTGTTAGATGTTTTTACTAACTTGCTAGGGTTTCATCAGTAAACATCCAATATTGAATAGAATGACCAGTAATAAACCTTTTCAACTATTTCAGCAACTTTATTCATTATAACCAAGATAAAGACTGTAATAGCTAACTTCTTATGCTGTCTCTTTACTGGTCTAAAATCGCCATATTCATAACAGGCAAAAATGGTCGTCTTTATTTATTTCTCAGAACGTAATCAGTAAATATCCAAAATCACACCAAATGAGCTCTATGGAACCCTCTCGACTAACTAACCTTAGTCGTAATAACCAACTTGAGAGACTGTGATGACCAGCCTCATATGTTCTCTCAATTGATAGTGTGTTAGATCGTAATAACCGATATAAATGAGCGTTTTTACTAACTTACTGCAGCTTCATCAGCAAACATCCAAAATTACACCAAATGACCGGTAATAGAGCCTTTTCAGCTAATTCAACAACTTTTGTCATTATAACCAAGTTAAAAGACTTTAATAACAAACTTCATATGTTGTCTCTTTAATTCTCTCAAATCGTCATATTTAGCTTTTCTGATCCAGTCATCTTTCAAAATGTTTTCATTAATTTTTGAATATTAAACACGTGCTTCAACCCTTTTCGTTGATTTATCAAATCGAGATTACAAGACTTAGATTATCGTTTTTACTAGCTTTTCATAGCTTCATCAATATTTTTCCAAAATCGCACCAAATAACACATATACAACCTTATTGACTATCCCAACAAATCTAGTCGTTATAATCAAATTAGCAGACTGTAATGATTAACTTCATATATTACCTACTTACTTCTCAGACCATCAGAAAACATAGAAAATCACACCAAATAACTTCTATACAACCTTCTCGACTATCCCAACAACATTAGTCGTGATAATCAACTCAACAAAGTGTAATAACTAACTTCATATATTACCTCCATTCCAACATTAATGAATGTTTTTACTTACTTCTCAGACCATAGGAAAACTTCCAAAATCACACCAAATGACCTCTAGAGAACCATCTCGAGTATTCCAACAATTTTAGTCTATATCAGCAACTGAAAGACAATAATGACTAACTTAACCTCTTGTCTCTGTAAGGATTTCAGATCCTCATATAAAACCTTTCAGATCCAGACTCTGAATTTGTTTTCAAGAACGTTTATATCTGTTTTCCAGATAATATTAAGCACATGCTTCGAACCTTTTCAAGATTCCTCAAATCGTCATTACAAGTGTGTTAGATCGTCATAACAGACAAAAATGATCGTCTTTATTTATTTCTCAGAACGTAATCAGTAAACATCCAAAATCATCCCAAATGACCTCTATGGAACCCTCTCGACTGCTACCCTTAGTCGTTATAACCACTTAAGAGACTATGATGACCAACTTCATATGTTCTCTCCATTAGTAGTATGTTAGACCGTAATAACCGACATAAATGAACGTTTTTTCTAACTTGCTTGAGATTCATCAGTAAACATCCAAAATTACACCAACTATTTCAACAACTTTATTCATAATAACGAAGTTAAAAGACTGTCTATTTGATGGTATCAAATCGTCATTTTCAACTATTCCGATCCTGTTAAGTTCTTTTTCAGAATGTTTTCATCAATTTTTCAATTAATATTAAACATATGCATCGAGCCTTCCTTTGATTTTTCAAATAGATATGAAAAGTGTGTTAAATCGTCTTGACTGACTTAAATGATCGTTTAAACTAAATCCGAAGAGCTTCATCATAATTCATCCAAGATGGCATCAAATAACCTTTATACAATCTACTCGACTATCCCAACAACTTTAGTCGCTATAATCAACCTAACAAAGTGTAATGACTAGCTTCATATGTTACCTCCATTTCAACATAGATGAATGTTTTTATTTACTTCAAAGAAATCATCCAAAATCACACCAAATGACTTCGAGAGAACCTTCTCGACTATTCCAACAATTTTAGTCTATATCAGCAAATTAAAGATTAACTTAACCTATTGTCTCTCTAAGGGTTTCAACCTTTCAGATCCTCTAAAGTTCTTTTCAAGATCGTTTATAGCAATTTTCCAAGTAATATCAAACACATGATTCGAACTTTTTCATGATTTCTCAAATCGTCATTACAAGTGTGTTAAATCGTCATATCCGACAAATATGATCGTCTATTTACTTCTCATAACGTAATCAGTAAACATCCAAAATCACACCAAAGGACCTCTATAAAACCCTCTCGACTACTAACCTTAGTCGTTATAACAAACATAACAGATTTTGATGACCAATTTCATATCTTCTTTCCATTAATTGTGTGTTAGATCGTATTGACCGATATAAATGAAGAATTTTACTAACTTGTTAGTGATTCATCAGGAAACATCCAAAATCACACCAAATGACCAGTAATAGAACCTTTTCAACTGTTTCAACTACTTTAGTCCCAATAACCAAATTAAAGTACTGTAATAACTTACTTCATATGTTGTCTCTTTATTGGTCTCATGTCGTCATGTCTCATGTCTTCCAATCCTCTCAATTTGTTTTCTCAGAACATTTTCATTAATTCTTCAATTAATATTAAAAACATACTTCGACCCTTTTTTTGATATTTCAAAGCTTACATGATCCTTTTTATTAATCTCAGAGCTTCATCAATAAGTATCCAAATTTCACCAAATGACCTCTATAACACTACTCCGACTTTTCCAACACGTATAGTTGTTATAACCAACTTACCTTCATATGTTGTCTCCATTCCAAGTGTCTTAGATCGTAAAAACGAACATATATGATCGTTTTTACTAACCTCTTAAAGCTTTTCCAACAGTTTTAGTCGTTATAAGCAACTAAAAAACTGTAATAACTGACTTCATATCTTATCTCTATAAAGATTTCAAATCGTCATATTCATCCCAAGAGTTTCTAAGATTTTTTCATTAACTTTTTGTAATTTCTCAAATCGTCTGGTAGATCGTTATAACAGACATAAATGATCGTCTTTACTTATTTCTCTGTGTCCTCGGTAAACATTTAAAATCAAACCAAATGGCCTCTATGTAACCTTCTCGACTATTCCGTCAACATAAGTCGTTATAAACAGAGTAACAGACTGTAAAGATTAACTTCATATGTTCTCTCAATTACATGTTTGCTAGATCGTAATAAACGACATTAATGATCGTTTTTTCCTAACTTCTCACAGCTTCATTAACACACATCCAAAATCTCACAAAAATGACTTCTATGGAACCTTCTCAAGTACTTCAGCAACTTTAGTCTTTATAACCAACTTAACAGACTGTAATGACTAAATTCATATGTTTTCTCCTTTACAAGTTCGATAGATCGTAATAAACAACATTAATGATCGATTTCACTAACTTCTCAGAGCTTCATTAGAACTCATACTAAATAACACAAAAATGACCTCTATAGAACCTTCTCGACTATAGCAAAAATATCAGTAATGACCATCTTCGTATGTCGTCTCCATTAAGAGTGTGTTAAAAAGTAATAACCGACATAAGTGAACGTTTTGATCAGCTTATCAGGGATTTGTCATTAAATATCCAGAATCACGCCAAATGACGTCGACACAACCATCGCAACTATTCCAACAATTTTATTCGTTTTAAACAACTTAAAAGACTGTAATGACTAACTTCATATATTGTCTCTCTAAGTGTCTCAAATCGTCATATTCAACTTTTTAGATCCTCTCAAGTTGTTTAGGAGATCTTTTTCATGTTTTTCAAGTAACATTAAACATATGTTTCTACCCTTTTTATGACCGAATTAAAGGATCGTCTTTACTAACTTATCAGAGCTTCATCAATAGAAATACAAAATCACACCAAATGATCTCTATAGAACCTTTGTGTTGTCTATAAGGGTCTCAGACCGTCACATTCAACTTTTCAGATCCTCTGAAGCTGTTTTGCAGAATGTTTTCATTCTTTGAATGATTTCTCTAATCGTCATTACAAGTGTTATATCGTCATGTATAGAACCCATTCGACTGCTTACCTTAGTCGTTATAACCAACTTAGTGGACTCTGATAACCAACTTCATATGTGCTCTCCATTAATAGTGTGTTAGATCTTAATAACCGATATAAATGAATGTTATTACACCAAATGATCAGCAATAGAACCTTTTCAACTATTTCAATAACTTTAGTCACTATAACGAAGTTAAAAGACTATAATAGCTAACTTCATATGTCGTCTCAAATCATATTCAACTTTTCTGTTTCTGTCAAGTTATTTTTCAAAACGTTTTCATTATTATTTCAATTCATACACATACTTCGACCCTTTTTTACATTTTTAAGATTGATTGTTAGATTGTCAAGGCCAACTTAAATGATCGTTTTTACTAATTTCTCGGAGTTTCATCAGTATTTATCCAAAATCGCACTAAAAAACCTCAACACATCCTTCTCGACTAATTTAACAAGTCGTTATAATCAACTTAGCACACTTTAATAACTAACTTCATCTGTTACCTCCATTCCAATATAAATGGACGTTTTTGTTTACTTTCGAGACCTTCATCATGACATCAAAAATCACACCAAATGACCTTTAGAGAACCTTTTCGACTATTCAAACAATTTAAGTCTATAATAACAAACTTAACCTTTTGTCTTTGAAAGGTTCTCTAATCCTCATATCTAACCTTTCAGATCCTCTCATGTTGTTTCTAAGATCGTTTATATTAATTTTCCAAGTGATATCAAACACATGCATCGAACCTTTTCATGATTTCTTAAATTGTCATTACAAGTGTGCTAGATCGTCATAACCGACAAATTGATCGTGTTTATTTATTTCTCAAAACGTTATCAGTAAACATCCAAAATCACACCCTCTCGACTTATAACCAACTTAAGAGACTTGTATGACCAACTTCATATGTTCTCTCCATTGAGTGTGTGTTAGATCTTAATAACCAACATAAATGAAAGTTTATACTGACTTGTTTTAGAACTTCATCTGTAAATATCCAAAATCACACCAAATGACCAGTAATAAAACCTCTTCAACTATTTCAACAACTCTAGTCGTTATAACCAAGTTGAAAGACTGTAATAACTAACTTCATATATTGTCTCTTTAATGGCCTCAAATCGTCATATTCAACTTTTACACAACCTTCGTGATAATTCCAACATTTTCAGCCCTTATAACCAACGTTTTTCTAAATATCTCAAACAGTCAAATTCAACTTTTTAGATCCTCTCAAGTTGTTTATAAACTCTTTTTACTATTTTTGAATGAATATTAGATACATGCTTCTACTCTTTTCATGATTTCTCAAATTATCATTAGAAGTGTGGCAGATCAGAGCTTCATTAATAAACATTCAAAATCACAAGTAATGATCTCTAGAGAACCTTCTCTACTATTAAGAAAATTTAGTTTTTATTCCCCTCCATCAAAAGTGTGTTAGAAGGTAATAACCGAAATAAATGATCGTTTTTACAAACAGAGATTCATCAGAAAATATCCAAAATCACACCAAATGACCAGTATAGAGCTTTCTCACCTATTTCAATAATTCTGGTCGTTATAACCAGCTTAAAAGACTAATAATTGCCTTCATATCTTGTCTCTAAAGGACAAAGATCGTCACATTCAACTTTTACGATCCTCTGAAGTTGTTTTTCAGAACGTTTTCATTAATATTCATTTAATATTGACCATATGCATCGATCCTTTTCATGATTTCACAAATCGTCATTACATATGTGTCATAACACAAAAAAGATCGTAATTATCTATTTCTCAGAACGCAATCAGTAAACATCCAAAATCACAACGAATGACCTCTATAACCCTTAGTCGTTATAACCAACTTAAGAGAC
The DNA here is from genome assembly GCA_034781895.1 of Psittacara finschi. Lineage (NCBI taxonomy): Eukaryota > Metazoa > Chordata > Aves > Psittaciformes > Psittacidae > Psittacara > Psittacara finschi. The sequence continues at coordinate 784 of JAVBXA012127945.1, read as the reverse complement.
TGTGATGACCAACTTCATATGTTCTCTCCATTAATAGTATGTTAGATCGCAATAATCGACATAAATAAACGTTTTTACTAACTCTCTAGGGTTTCAACTTTAGTCATTAATAACTAACTTCATATTACTAACTTCATATATTGTCTCTTTAATGGTCTCAAATTGTCATATTCAACTTTTTTGATCCTGTCAAGTTATTTTTCAAAACGTTGTCATTAATTTTTCAATTAATATTCAACACATGCTTCGACCTTTTGTGATTTTTCAAATCGTTATTTCAACCAACTTAAATGATCGTTTATACTAATTTCATCAGTATTTATCCAAAATTGCACAAATAACCTCTATACAACCTAATCGACTATCTCAAGAACTTTTGTCGTTATAATCAACTTAGCACACTGTAATGACTAACTTCATCTGTATAAATGGACGTTTTTATATACGTTTTAGACCATCAGATAACATCGAAAATCATACCAAATTACCTCTAGAAAACCTTCTCGACTATTCCTACAATTTTAGTTGAAATCAGCAACTATAAGACTGTAATGACTAACAACCTTTTCTCTCTGTAAGGATTTCTAATCCTCATATTCAACCTTTCAGATCCTCTAAAGTTGATTTTAAGATCGTTTATATCAATTTTCCAAATAATATCAAACACATGCTTCGAACCTTTTCATGATTTCTCAAATAGTCATTACGTGTGTTAGATCGTCATAACCGACAAAAATGATCGTCTACTTATTTCTCAGAAGGTAGTCAGTAAACATCCAAAACC
>JAVBXA012119253.1:0-13647 GCA_034781895.1 Psittacara finschi | reverse complement strand
TGCAACTCCCCTTCCTCGACGCCACCCAGAACCAGAATCACGTCACCCACAATGCGGCGCTGGGCGTGCTCGACGCGCTGGTGCAATGCGCCGTGGTCGGCACGGGGCTGGCGGCGCCGCCAGCCGCGCCCGGCGACGGCCAGCGCTGGATCGTCGGCGCGGGCGCCACGAGCGCCTGGGCCGGCCGGGACAACACCATCGCGGCCTGGCAGGACGGCGCCTGGAGCTTCTTTGCGCCCAAACCGGGTTTCACGGCCTATGCGGCCGACCGCGCCACCCTGCTGGCCTGGAGCGGCACCGCCTGGGCCTCCGCCGTGCCGGTGCCGAGCGCCCAGGCGGCCGGCGCCAATGCCTTCCTCCAAGCTCTGATCTTCGGGTGACGCGATGAAGCGGCCGATCACGCCTGCCTATACGTTCGCGCCGGGCAGCAATACGCTTAACCTGAGCGGCATCGCCGGCTTCAACGTCGCCAACCTGTTCGCGGTGCTGGACCTCAAGACGGGCGCGCTCCTTTACGCGCCGCTCGCCGGCTACGGCTTCACGGCGCTCAGCGGCACCACGCTGACCCTGCAGGCCTCGATGGCCGGCTGCGCCGCCGCCGACCCGCTGATGATCCTCTACGACGACGGCGGCCGGCCGGCCGAGGACGGGTCGGACATCGCGGCCGCCACCATGCCGGCCGGCGGCAGCGGCATCCGCGGCTGGCTGTCGGCCCTCCATGCCCTGCTGAGCAAGGGCGCCCCGAACGCGCCGCGGGTGACGGCCGGCGGGTCGCTCAGCGCCGCCAACGACGCGGTCACGCTGGCGGTCGACGGCTTCAACACCGCCGTGGTGCAGCTGGCGGCGGGCGCCTGGAGCGGCGGCCCGGTGGCCTTCGAGGGCTCGGCCGATGCCGGGGCGAGCTGGACCGCCGTCAACATGATCCTCTACGCCGGCGGGCCGCCGACGTCCTCGGCCGTTGCGGGCGGGGTGTGGGAGATGGCCTGCGGCGGCCTCACCCACATCCGGGCGCGGGCCACGGCGGCCATCGCCAACGGCCCGGTCGGCGCCGCGCTGGCCGCCACCAACGGCCTGAAATCGATCCGCGTCGGCAACACGGCCGGCAACCCGCTCGCCACCACGCCCGGCAAGCCGGCGGCGGCCGGCGACGCGACCGTGACGCTCGGCGGCACCGCGCAGCTGTTGTTCGCCGGCGCCACCCCGGCCAACGGCTGGAAGGTCTGCAACCCCGACCCGGCCGAGGACCTTTGGGTGAGCGATTCCACCACCGCCGCGCCCAATGCCGCCGGCTGCTACCGCGTGCCGGCCGGCGGCATCCTGACGACCGAGCCGCTCGAGAAACCCTGCGGGCCCGTCAGCCTTTATGGCGCCACGACGGGCCACGCCATCACCGCGAGGGCCTGGTAATGAGCGGCAACGTGCTTCCCGCGGCGGCGCCGCCGATCGTCTCCGGCCTGCCGAACTGGTTCGCCCGCACGGCCAAGACGGCCGAGTCGGGGTTCGACAACGCCACGATCTGCTTCTGGGGCGATTCCACCACCGCCACGGCGCTGAACTTCTTCGGCGGCTGCCCGCTGCCCGTCACCTATCCGACCTATGCGGCGGCGCGCTTCGTCAACTTCCACCAGAAATCCGGCGAGGCGCTGGCCGGCACCCGCATCCTCAATTTCGGCAACACGGGCGCGGCGCTGTCGGTGGCGCTCGCCGAGCCCTCGGCCGCGGCCTTCAACATCACCCGGGTGCTGGCCGCCAACCAGCAGATCTACTGGCCGGCCGGCGCGGCGCCCGTGGCGGGCGACACTGTGACGATCGGCGGCGTCGCCTTCACCTTCGTGGCCTCGGGCGCCACCGGCACCCAGGTGCTGGTCGACGCCAGCTTCGGCACCACGGTCAGCAACCTCGTGGCCGTCCTCAACGCCTCGACCGACCCGGTGGTCAGCCGCAACCGCTACGCCAGCCGCGCGTCCAACTACGACAGCTCCTTCGCGCTCGACATCTGGTCGAAGACCCCCGGGGCGGCCGGCGCCGGCATGGCGGTCGCCTGCTCGAGCGCCGGGGCGCTCATCAACGGCAGCCCGACCTTGCAGCTGCCCGGCCTCGTCGTGTTCTGCTGGGGCATCAACGACGTGCGCCAGGGCACGACGACGCAAAGCCAGCTCGTCGCCCGCATCACCCAGGCGGTCAACCGCATCCGCGCCGCGCTGCCCACCACCGACATCGTGTTGTGGGGGCCGAATTCGTTCCTCAGCGACGACCCCACCGGCGCCGCGCTCGTGTCGCCCGCCACGGCCACCGCCGCACAAAGCTATTCGAGCCTGCTCTACGGCGCCTACGAGCAGCTGAAGAACGTGTGGCCGAACGTCGTCGTGCTGCAGAAGCAGGACATCTTCGGCAAAACCTGCTTGAGCTTCGCGGCCCTCGGCGGCACCGGCCTGAGCTCCATGTCGGACCAGCTGCATCCGTCGAACGGCGCCCAGACCCAGATGGCCGACTGGCTGGCGCCTTTGATCGGCTTCAAGAAGCCCTTCAACCCGCAGCGCGCCGCCCTGGCCCGCATCTCGGCGCCGACCGCGCCCTACGCGGTCTATCCCCGCGAGGTCGAGGACCCGGCCTTCTACGAAGTCGTCGCCCAGGCGGCGTGGCTCGGCCAGGGCACGGTCAGCGGCAACGACTACATGGACTTCCTGTTCCCCGGCGCCCGGTACAAGGAGATCCTGCCCGGCGACATCGTCCAGATGGGCAACGGCGGCGCCATCTTCGCCGTGCCGCTGGCGGGCGTCACGCTCTACAACCTGAACACGACCACGACCCGCTTCGGCTTCACCGGCACGGGCCTGCTGCCGAGCTTCTCGGGCGGCACCGTCACGGTGTTCCGCCAGAAATTCGAGTGGGACGCCACGATCCAGAGCTACCGCCAGCAAACCAATGCCTATCCCTATGCGCGGCGCTTCTTCTGCCCGGCCGCCGGCTCCGGCTACCTGCGGCTCTACCCGCTGGCGCAGAACGGCCGCGACCCGGCCAACGCGCTGATCAATCCGGCCACGGACGTCATCGTCGGCGCGGCCGGCTTCGGGGCCATCACAGGCTACACGACGCTCGCCTTCACGGGCACGGCCAACTGGCAGATCAGCAAGTCGGGCACCGACTTCACGGCGCTGAAGAACACCTACCTGTGGCTGTTCTCGACCACGCCGGCGCGCGAGCAGCTGGAGAACGTCTTCGAGCCGATCCGCCTCAACGCCGTCGGCGCGGTGAGCAACTCCGCCTATGTGCGTTCGATCGCGGCGCGCGGCGCCGGCAAGGTGAACCGCTACCTTTACAGCCAGAAGACCGCCGGCACGACCGACATGACCATCACCCTGGCGGTCGCGGGCACCACGGTGCTGACGCTGACGATCCGGGCCAACCAGGTCGGCGTCTACCAGGCATCGCCGGCGGCGCCGAGCTTCCCGGTCTTCCCCGGCCAGCTGATCGAATGGACCATCGCGGGCGGGACCGGCGCGGCCGACCTCGCGGTGGCGCTCGACATCGGCGGCTGAGCCGAACCTCCACCCCTCCATCCTCGCACGAAAGTTCCCCTGCATGAGCGGGTCGCCCCTGCACGTCGTCACGGCCATCGCCAATCCGGCGCGCTGGCGCAGCCGGCTCGCGCTCTATCGGGCCTTCGAACGGCACATGCTCGACTCGGGCGTCGATCTGACCGTGGTGGAATGCGCCTATGGCGACGAGGACCACGACCTCACGGTGCGGCCCGGCGTCCGCCACGTGAAGGTGTGGGCCAAGACGCACGTTTGGATCAAGGAAAACCTCCTCAATATCGGCTTGGCGCAGCTGCCGCGCGACTGGCGCCACGTCGCCTGGATCGACGCCGACATCCGGTTCCGCCAACCCGGCTGGGCGGCCGATACCCTGCATGCCCTGCAGCATTTCGACGTGGTGCAGCCCTGGGAGCATTGCTACGACCTCGGGCCGGACGGCCAGCACCTTGCCCTGCACCACAGCTTCGGGCGGCAATGGCTGCACGACCCCGTCACCACGGGCAAGCTCGGGGCCGGCTACACCTTCGCCCATCCGGGCTATGCCTGGGCGGCCACGCGATCCGCGCTGGAGCAGCTCGGCGGCCTGATCGACCACGCCATCTGCGGCGCCGCCGACCACCACATGGCGCTGGCGCTGGTCGGCAAGGCGCCCGTGAGCCTCCCGGCCGGCATCCACCCGAACTATGCCAAGCCGATCCTCGCCTGGCAGGAGCGCGCCGGCCGGCACATCTGCGGCAACCTCGGCTATGTCCCGGGCACGATCGAGCATGGCTGGCACGGCGCCAAGGCGGCGCGGCGCTACGTCGACCGCTGGTCCATCCTCACCCGGCATGGCTACGACCCCGAGCGCGACATCAAGCGCAACACGGCCGGGGTGATCGAGCTTGCGGGCAACAAGCCCGAACTGAAACGCGACCTGTGGCGGTATTTCCGCGAGCGCAACGAGGACGCGACGACGCTCTGACGCGGGGCTCGCTCCTACGCCATCCGTCATCGCGAGGCGACGCAGTCGCCAGAGCGATCAGGTGGCGCCGCGGTTCTGGATTGCTCCGCTTTCCCTCGCAATGACGAGGCGTGAAGCCCGTCTAGCGCCCATCACGACCTTCCAAGCCTTTCAAAACCAAGAGCCTCCCATGCCCACAGGCAGCTTCCCGCCCGCCGTCATCGCGGCCGCGCGCGCCTCGCAGGCGCGCTGGGATGTCCCGGCCAGCGCCTGCCTCGCCCAATGGGCGCTGGAAAGCGCCTGGGGCCGGGCGATGCCGCCGCGCTCCAACAACCCGTTCGGCATCAAGGCGCGGCCGGGCGAGCCGGCCGTGGTGGCGATGACCCACGAGGTGATCGACGGCCGGGCCGTGCGGCTGCCGCAGCGCTTCCGCCGCTTCCCGAGCCTGGCCGCGGCCTTTGCGGCGCACGGCCGCCTGCTGGCGACGGGCTCGGCCTATGCGGCGGCGCGCGCCGTGCGCCACGACGGCCGCGCCTTCGCGCAGGCGCTGCAGGGCCACTACGCCACCGATCCCGATTACGCCGCCAAGCTGACGGGCTTGATTGACGCGCATGGCCTCCTGGCCTTCGACGCGCCCGAGCCGGCTTCGGCCTGAACCCCCTCCCAACCCCAAGGAGCCTCCATGCTGACCAACAAATGGATCCAGTTCGGCCTGTCGACCGCCATGGCGGTGCTGGCCGGCAGCGCCAGCCTCGACTGGACGACGATCGTATCCCCGTCCCATGCGGCCGGGATCGCCACCGGCATCGCGGCCCTGAAGGCGGTGCTCAACCTGCTGGCCCCCGGGCCGCGGGTGCCCGTGCAGCCGACGGGCGGCAGCCTCATCACCCACGCGGAGATCTGAGCCGTGAGCCCGACGCTCCTGCCGCTGCTGCTCGCGATGGCGGGCCGCGCCGCCCAACAGGGTACGCTGATCGAGATCGTCGAAACCTTCGCCACGCTGGTGCGGCTCATCGAGCCGCTGCTCGGCGCCAAGGCCGACGGCGCGGCCGGCCGCTGACACGCGCGCGGCCCGGTCCCACCCGGCCGGGCCGCCTCCCTGGATCATCCCCCGTGACCATTTCAGACGACCGCAAGACAACCGAATCCACCGCCGTGACCGAACTGCGGGTCCAGGTCGGCATCCTGGGCGAGCGCGTCTTCGGCATCGACAAGAACCTCGGCTCCCGCATCGAGGCGTTGAGCCAGAAGTTCGATGCCTTCACCCAGGAGCTGAAGAGCACCTATGCCACCAAGACCGACCTTTCGATCGTCGACGAGAAGGTCCGCAAGGTGCAGGACAACCAGGGCTGGGTCATCAAGCTGATCATCGGCGCCGTGATCGTCGCCGTGCTCGGCCTCGTGATCGCCAAGGGCGGGGTGCCGCATCCATGACGGCCTCCTACGACGACCCCACGGCGGACGAGAAGTTCTATGCCCGCGCCCTGGGCATCCTGGTCGGCCCGAGCCGGCGCATGGCCCTGGTCATGCGGGCCTGCAACCTCGCCTATTGGCTCAGCGTGATGGCGGCGCTGGGTTGGCTCGCCTCGCAGGCCATGGACCGCGAGCCGCCGGTGGCGATCCGCGCCGCCACGGTGCTGACGCCCCATCTGCGCCCCGGAGAGCCAGTTCGCGTGTCCTACACGCTGACGCGCTTCCGGACCTGCGCCACCGACCTGACCTGGTCGATCTACGACGGCGCAGGCGAGATCCACAGTTTTGGGCCGCTGCACATCGAAGCGGCCGGGCTGCCGGCGCAGGAAACCTATACCCGCGCCTGGGCGACGCCGCCGCAGGCGGCGCCGGGCGGCGGCCGCCTGCGGGTGATCCTGGCGTTCCAGTGCCCCGGCAACTACCTGCAGACGCTCTACCCCGTGACGCTGGTGCTGCCGGACCTGCCGATCCGCATCGATCCGATCGATTAGGCGGTGCGGAACGTCGGCGTGCCGGCCGGACTCGGCACCTCGGAGGGCGTGCCGCCTGGGCTGATCGGCGGCTCGCTCCAGCCGGGCGGATCGACCACGTCGCCGCCGGGCCCCGGCATGCCGACGCCCGGCCCGGGCTGCGGCACGTTGACGGGCTCGCCGGGAGAATCCTCGCCCGGCGTCGGCGGATAGGCGGGGGTCGAGCCGGGATCGTTGGCGGGCTGCGGCTTGTAGTCCGGGGGGAGGTCGGTCGGCATCGCAATATCCTCCGTGATGAGCCACGCGTTCGGCGGCGGCCTCGCAAGGCCAATGCCCGACCCCCGAGCTTGGTTTCGCCTGATCGGCCCGGTGCCGCCCTCCGGGGCGGTGCCGGGCCTTTGCGGCGTTCGGCCTTGCGCGCCGGCCCATGGCACGGCAGGGAAGCGCACCCGACGCCAACCCCCGGCCCCATGTTCCGCACCTATGCCCGCGTCCTCGGGGCGCTGCGACCCGACGCCCGCACGGCCGCCCTGCTGGTGCTGGCGAACCTGCTGCTGGCCGGCGCGCAATTCGCCGAGCCGATGTTGTTCGGCCGCATCGTCGACCGGCTGACCCGGTCCGGCACGGCCGTGGGCTGGCCCGACGTGCTGCCGCTCGGCGCAGCCTGGGCCGGCTTCGGGCTGTTCGTCATCGCCTGCGCGGCCATCGTGGCGCTGCAGGCCGACCGGCTGTCGCACCGCCGCCGCCTCGGCATCATGGCGCGCTTCTTCGATCACGTGCTCGGCCTGCCGCTCAGCTTCCACGGCGCCATCCATTCGGGCCGGCTGCTCAAGACCATGCTGGAGGGCGCCAACGGCATGGCGGGCCTGTGGCTGTCGTTCTTCCGCGACCATTGTGCCGCGCTGGCGGCCTTGTTCGTGCTGATGCCGGCATCGCTCGTCGTCAACTGGCGCCTCGGCAGCCTGCTGGTGGCCCTGGTGCTCGGCTTCGGCGCGCTGTCGGCCTTCGTGCTGCGCAAGACGCAAGGGCTGCAGGGCCGCGTCGAGAGCTATCAATCGGCCTTCGCCGAGCGAGCCGCCGACGCGCTCGGCAACGTGTCGGTGATCCAGAGCTTCACCCAGGTCGAGGCCGAATCGCGCGCCATGCGCCGCCTCATCGAGGCCCTGCTGCGGGCGCAGCTGCCGGTGTTATCCTGGTGGGCGGTCGCGGCCGTCGCCACCCGGGCCGCCTCGACCCTGACGATCCTGATGATCTTCGGCCTCGGGCTGACGCTGCACTTCCAGGGCCTCGCCAGCATCGGGGCCGTGGTGGCCTTCATGGGTTTCGCCACCCAGCTGATCGCGCGGCTCGAGCAGGTGGTGGCCTTCCTGAACGCCCTTGTCCTGCTGGCCCCGAAGATCGCCGACTTCTTCGCCGTGCTCGACACCGAGCCGCAGGTGCGCGACCGGCCGGGCGCCCGCGACCCCGGGCGGCTCGCCGGCCACGTTCGCTTCGAGGCGGTGTCGTTTTCCTACGACGGCGGCACCGATGCGGTGTGCGACCTCGAGTTCACGGCCTCCCCGGGCGAGGTGGTGGCGCTGGTGGGGGCCACGGGCTCGGGCAAGTCGACCACCCTCGGCCTGCTGCACCGCGTCTTCGATCCGCGGCAAGGCCGCATCACCATCGACGACATCGACATCCGCGACATGCCGCTCGCGAGCCTCCGGGCCCGCATCGGCGTGGTGTTCCAGGAGCCGATGCTGTTCGCCCGCTCGATCGGCGACAACGTCCGGGTCGGCAGGCCCGACGCCACGGTGGCCGAGGTGGAGGCGGCGCTCGGGCTGGCCCAGGCGGCGGATTTCGTGGCGGAACAGCCGCAAGGGCTCGACACGCCGGTGGGCGAGCGCGGCCGGGCGCTGTCGGGAGGCGAGCGCCAGCGCCTCGCCATCGCCCGGGCGCTGTTGAAGGACCCGCCGATCCTCATCCTGGACGAGGCGACGAGCGCCCTCGACGTCGAAACGGAACGCAAGCTGCAGCGCGCGCTCGCGGCCGCCACGCGGGGGCGCACCACCTTCGTGATCGCCCATCGCCTGGCCACGATCCGGCAGGCCACCCGCATCCTGGTGTTCGATCACGGCCGCGTGGTCGAAGCCGGCAGCTTCGAGGCCCTGGTGGCGCGGGGCGGCGCCTTCGCCCGGCTGGTGCGGGCGCAGGATGCCTCCAGCCTTGTCGACGAAGCCGCCGAATGAACGGCGGCAACCATCTAAACCGTCGATATGTCGCCTCAATGAAATCGGCGTTCTTCGATCGCGGCGACTCCTTTATGTCACAAGGGTCGGCTAATGGCCGCCTGGTGTTCTTTTCGGGAGTGTTCCTTGCCTAAGCTTCTCACCGCCGCCGCCGTCCTGCTGCTCGCCACCCCGGTGCTGGCGGCCGAGACCGGCGTCACCATCGATGCGTCGAAGGTCGAGGCCGGCACCTATGCGGTCGAGCCCAACCACACGCAGGTGTTGTTCAGCGTCAACCACATGGGCTTCACGACCTATACGGGCCAGTTCACCAAGGCGTCCGGCACGCTGGTGCTCGACGCCGCCAAGCCCGACGCCAGCAAGCTCGACGTGACGGTCGACACCAACAGCGTCACCACCCCGAGCGACAAGCTGACCGGCGAGCTGAAGGGAGACGCCTGGCTCGACGCGGGCAAGTTCCCGGCCATCACGTTCAAGTCCACCAAGGTGGTGAAGACCGGCGCCGACAGCGCCAAGGTGACGGGCGACCTCACCCTGCACGGCGTCACCAAGACCGAGACCTTGACGGTCAAGTTCAACGGCGCCGGCGTGAACCCGCTCGACAAGAAGTACACCACGGGCTTCGAGGTGTCGGGCAAGATCAAGCGCTCCGACTTCGGCGTGAAGACCTATGTGCCGCTGATCGGCGACGAGGTGACGCTGACCATCGCGGGCGCCTTCGAGAAGCAGGGCTGAGCGGAGCGCACCACCCATGAGCGCCAAGGCCATCACCCCGGGGGAACGCTATACGGCCGTGGCCCAAGCCTTCCACTGGCTGCTGGCCCTGGCGCTCGTCGGCATCGTTGTCATGGGCCTCGCCATGGCCCATGCGCCGCTCGCACCCGCGACGAAGTTCAAGCTGTACCAGCTGCATAAGTCAGTGGGCATCACCATCCTGCTGCTGGCGGTGCTGCGACTGCTGTGGCGGCTGACCCATCGGCCGCCACCGCTGCCGGCCGACATGCCGGCGCTCGAGAAGGCCGGCGCCCATGGCGCCCATGTGGTGCTCTACGGCCTGATGATCGGCCTGCCGCTCGTCGGCTGGGCCCTGGTCTCGATCTCGCCCTTCAACCTGCCGACCGTGCTTTACGGCCTCGTGCCCTGGCCGCACATCGCCGCCCTGTCGACCCTGCCGCGCGCCACCAAGGCGGCCTGGCAGCCGACGATCGCCTTCGTGCACGCCTATGGGGCCTATCTGCTGATCGCCCTGGTCAGCGTGCATGTCCTCGCGGCCTTGCGCCACCATTTCCTCCTCGGCGACGACACGCTGCGGCGCATGCTGCCGGGCCGCCGTCCGCTCACGCCCGGGACCCCTGCCCAATGATGCGCCTCATCCCCGCCGCCCTCCTGCTGGGGCTCGCCGCCGCTTCGCCGGCCGCAGCCGCCACCTGGACGGTCGATCCCGCCAAAAGCACGCTCGGCTTCGCCGGCACCCAGACCGGCGAAGGGTTCTCGGGCCGTTTCAAGAGCTGGACCGGCACGATCGACTATGACCCGGCCAAGCCCGAGGCCGCCCATGTGCTGATCAGCATCGATGCCGGCAGCGCCGCCACCGGCGACCCGCAGCGCGACGAGGCGATGCCGGGCGAAGACTGGTTCGATGCCGCGAAATCCCCGAAGGCCACCTTCGAGGCGACCGGCTTCGCGCCCAAGGGCGGCGACGCCTTCGAGACCGCCGGCACCCTGACGATCCGCGGCGTCGCCAAGCCGGTGACGCTGCCCTTCACGCTGAAGCTCGATGGCGACACGGCCCATGCGGTCGGCAAGGCCACCCTGACGCGCACCAGCTGGGGCGTCGGGCAGGGCGACTGGGCTTCGGACCAATATGTCGGCTTCGGGGTCGACGTGACGGTCGACTTGACAGCCAAGCGGCAGCCCTGAGAACAACAGGGCCCGCCGCGCGCGGGCTTCCCTCAGGTTCCATGCCCGACCCACGCCCGCCTGAACGCATCCTGGTCATCAAGCACGGGGCGTTCGGCGACGTGATGCAGACCGATGGCGCCTTGCGCGACATCCGGGCCCACCACGCCGGCGCCGAGATCGTGGTGCTGACGACGCCGCCCTACCGGGCGATCTTCGAGCGCAGCCCGTCGGTCGACCGCGTCATCACCGAAACCCGGGCGCCGCGCTGGCGCCTCGACCGCATGGCGGCGCTGCGGGGCCGCCTGCGCGGGCTTGGCGTCAGCCGGGTCTACGACCTGCAGCATTCCCGCCGCACCGGCGCCTACCGGCGCTGGATCTTCCCCGACCTGCCCTGGTCGGGCGACACGCAGGCGCGCGACTGGCTGCTGCGGCTGAAGCCGCAGGCGCTGCCGAGCCTGGAGCGCTTCGCGCTTCAACTCGACCGGGCCGGCGTCCCGCTGCGCCACACCGGGCGCCCCGACGTATCCTGGATGGCCGACGACGTGTCCGGGCTGCTCGAGGGGGCCGGCGTCAGGCGCCCCTATGTGATGCTTGTCCCCGGCGCCTCGACGGCGCACCCGGAAAAGCGCTGGCCGCATTATCCGGCGCTGGCGGCGGCGCTGTGGACGCACGGCTTCTCGGTGGCGATCGCGCCCGGCCCCGACGAGGCGGGGCTCGCGGCCACGATCCCGGCCATCGACCTCACGGCCAAACACGGCCGGCTCGGCTGGTTCGCGCTCGCCGGCGCCCTGCATGGGGCCGCCTTCGTGGTCGGCAACGACACCGGGCCGACCCATCTGGCGGCCCATGGCGGCACCCCGGGCCTGGCGCTGTTCGGCCCCCATGCCCGGCCGGAATATACCGGCATCCTGCGCGACGGCTTCGAGGCCATCACGGTGCCGGATCTGGCGGCGCTGCCGCCGGACCGGGTGCTCGCCCATGTGCTCGGGCGGCTCGGGGCTTCGAGCTAAAGACCGACCACGAGGCCGATCTAAACTCTGTCTGGTTCGGGAAAAATCAGACAGAGTTTAGATCACGCCGCCTTCGCGGTGGCCTCGGCCGGCAGCTTGGCCAGCACGGCCTCGGCCACAAGGTCGGCGGTGGCGGCCGACAGCGTCCAGCCGAGGTGGCCGTGGCCGGTGTTGTAGAAGACGCCCGGCCGGGAGCCGGCGCCAACGCGGGGCAGCATCGAGGGCAGCATCGGCCGCAGGCCCGCCCAGGGCACGATGCGGCTCGTGTCGACGGCGGGGAAAAGCTCCCGCACCCAGCGCACCAGCGGCTGGATGCGGTCGTGGCGGATGTCGCGGTTCTCGCCGTTGAACTCGGCCGTGCCGGCGATGCGGAAGCGCGTCGCCCCGAAGCGGCTCGAGACGATCTTAGTCTGGTCGTCAAGCAGGCTCACCCAAGGGGCGCCGTCCTGGCTCGCCGCGTCGTCAAGGTGCACCGTGATCGAATAGCCCTTCACCGGATAGATGTTGACCCGGTCGCCGAGCGCCGCCGCGAAGCGCCGGCTCGACAGCCCGGCGCAGATCACCGCGCCATCGAAACGGGCCGTCTCGGCCGGAACCCCGGCGCCGCGGCGCCAACCCACCGCGATGCCGCCGCCCGGCTGCGCCGTCACGGCGCCGACCTCCGCGTCCTGGACGAAGCGGACGCCGCGTCGCTCGCAGGCCTTGGCGAGGCCGCGGGTGAACTTGTGGATGTCGCCGGTGGCGTCCGACGGCGTGAAGAAGCCGCCGTAATAGGTGCCGTGCAGGTTCGGCTCGATGGCGAGCATCTCGTCGGGCGTCACCGGGCGGCGGTCGAGGCCACCCCGCGTCAGCAGCGCGTTGACGGCGCCGGCATGCTCGAAGCCGGCGCGGTCGCGGTAGATGTGCAGGATGCCGCGCTCCTCGCAATCGAAGTCGATGCGCTCGGCCGCGGCCCAGCCGTGCAGCAGCGCCCGCGCCGCGATGGCGAGGCGGACGGTCTCGACCGTGTTGGCTTGGTAATGGGGGATCTGGGCCAGGAACTCGGCCAGCCAGGAATATTTATGCCAGCTCGGCCGCGGGTTGAGCAGCAGCGGCGCGTCGCTCCGCAGCATCCACTTCATGCCTTTGAGCAGCGTGCCCCAGGAGTTCCACACCTCGGCGTTGCTGGCCGACAGCTGGCCGCCGTTGGCGAAGGACGTTTCCATGCCGGGATAGCGCTGGCGGTCGAAGACCGTGACCGCGAAGCCGCGGCTCGACAGCGCATAGGCCGTGGTGATGCCGGTGATGCCGGCCCCGATGACGGCGATGTGGGACATGGATTCGGTCTCCAGACGGTTGGCCCATCCGGTCGCGCGCGCGCGCGACAACCGGCCTCGAGCCCCCTCTGTCATGGAACCTGAGAGATTCATGCCCGCCAGGCGGACACTTCCCCTTCGGTGGGCGCCGCAACAGGCGCCGCTCTCCAGAGTGTTCAGCGACATGGTCCTTTTGCCTGAGAGTTTGGCGGGGCTTTGCTCCGTCGGCGGCCCGCAGCCTCGAGGCCCCGGACGCTCTCCCATATCGCTTGTCGAACCCCGCCACCCTACGCGAGGGCACCCCGATCGGCAATCGTCCGGCCGCGCAAAGATGCGCCAGCCGGCGGGGTCGTCAGCCCAAAAGCACGCCGGTCTGCCGCAAGGCGGGCAGGAGGGCGAGCAGCGGCAGGCCCAGAATCGTGGGCTGGTCGCCGTCGATGCGGGAAAACAGGTGGATGCCGATCCCTTCGAGCCGATAAGCCCCGACGCTGCCGCAGACCGCCTCGCCTTCGGCCGCAAGGTAAGCGTCCAGAAAGGCGTTCGAGAGCGGCCGCATGGTCAGCCGCGCCGTGCCGACCGTCTCGAACACCGTCGTGTCGTCTCGCACCAGGCACACGGCCGCATGCAGCGCGTGGGTGCGGCCGGCGAGGCGGCCGAGATGCCGGCGCGCCATCGCGCGGTCGTCGGGCTTGGTGAACATCTCGTCCCCGAGCGCCAGCACCTGGTCGGCCCCGAGGACGAGGCGTCCGGGATGGCGCGCCGCCACGGCGCGCGCCTTGGCGGCCGC
>JAVBXA012110528.1:0-13750 GCA_034781895.1 Psittacara finschi | reverse complement strand
GCCTGGGCAGGGGCTCCGCTGCAGGGGAGGGAATGCGGTAGGGGCAACCAATCTCACGAATTTTTCTTTTGGCTAATGCAAAGCCATTTTCTTGAGCTAAGGCAAGGGCCACCCCAGAGACAAATCTCAAAAAAATTTGAGAGCGTGTAAGGAAGCATTAAGAGACAAACCTCAAAAAAATATATAGGCGTGTGAGGAACCATTGAGAGGTAAACCTCAAAGCACTTTGAGGGCGTATGAGGAACCATTATGAGACAAACCTCAAAACAATATGAGGGCGTGTGATGAACCGATGAGAGACAAACTTCAAAACAATATGAGGGCGTGTGAGGAGCCATTGAGAGACAAACCTCAAAACAATTTAACGACGTGTGAGGAACCATTGAGAAACATTCCTCAAAATAATACGGGGGCGTGTGAGGAACCATTGAGAGACACACCTCAAAACAATTTGAGGGAGTGTAAAAAAACATTGAGAGAAAAACCTCAAAACAATATGAGGGCGTGTGAAAAAACAATGACAGACAAACCCTAAAACAATATGAGTGCGTCTGAGGAACCATTCAGAAAAAAAACTCAAAACAATTTGAAGGCGTGTGAGGAAACATTGAGAGACAAACCTCAAAACAATATGAGGGCATGTGAGGAACAATTGAGAGGCAAACCTCAAAACAATATGAGGGTGTGTGAAGTACCATTGAGAAAAAAAAACTCAAAACAACATGAGGTCGTGAGAGGAACCATTGAGAGAGAAACCTCAAAAAAATATGAGGGCTTGTGAGGAGCCATTGAGAGAAAAACCTCAAAACAATACGAGGGTGTGTGGAGAGCCATTGAGAGAAATCTCAAAAGAATATGAGGTTGTGTGAGGAGTCATTGAGAGAAAATCCTCAAAGAAATATGAAGGTGTGTGAAGAAAAATTGAGAGAAACACCTCATGATAGTATGAGGGTGTGTGAGAAGACCTTGAGAGATAAAACTCAAAAAAAAATATAAAGGTGTGTGAATAACCATTGAGAGACAAACCTCAAAAAAATATGAGGGTGTGTGAAGAAACATTGAGAGACAAACCTCAAAAAAATATGAGGGTATGTGAAGAACCATTGAGACACAAACCTCAAAACAATATGATTGCGTCTGAAGAACCATTGAGAGAAAAACCTCAAAACAATATGAGATCGTATGAGGAAGCATTGAAGGACAAATCTCAAAAAATATGAGGTCATGTGAGAAGCCATTGAGAGACAAACCTCAAAACAATACGAGGGTGTGTGAAAACCCGTTGAGAGACAAACCTCAAAACAATATGAGGGTGTGTGAAGAACCATTGACAGAAACCTCAAAACAATATTAGAGTGTGTGAGGAACAATTGACAGACAAACCTCAAAACAATATGAGATCGTATGAGGAAGCAGTGAACGAAAAACCTCAAAAAAATATGAGATCGTGTGAGGAGCCATTGAGAGACAAACATCAAAGCAATATGAATGCGTCTGAGGAACTATCGAGAGACAAACCACAAAACAGTATGAGGCTGTGCGAGGAGCCATTGAGAGACAAATCTCAAAACAATATGAGGGTGTGTGAGGAACCATTGAGAGAAAAACCTCAAAAAAGTATGAGGGTGAAGAGCAATTCAAAGACATACCTCAAAACAATATGAAGGCGTGTGAGGAACCATCGAGAGATGAACCTCAAAATAATTTGAGGGCGTGTGAGGAACCATTGAGAGAGAAACCTCAAAACAGTATGAGGGCGTATGAGGATCCATTGTGATAAAACCACAAAACAATATGAGGGCGTGTGAGGAACCATTGAGAGACAAAACAATGAGTGCCACTGAAGAACCATTGAGAGACAAACCTCAAAAGAATTTCGGGGCATGTGAGGAACCATTGAGAGAAAAACAACAAAACAATATGAGGGCGTGTGAGGAACCATTGACAGACAAACCTCAAAACAATATGAAGGCGTGTGAGGAACCATCGACAGATAAACCTCAAAAACATTTGAGGACGTGCGAGGAACCATTTAGAGATAAACCTCAAAACAATATGAGGGAGTGTGAGGACCCATTGTGATAAAACCTCAAAACAATATGAGTGCGTGTGAGGAGCTATTGAGAAAAAAAACTCAAAAGAACATGAGGTCGTGAGAGGAACCATTGAGAGAAAAACCTCAAAACAAAATGAGGGCTTGTGAGAAGCCACTGAAAGACAAACCGCAAAACAATACAAAGGTGTGTGAAGCGCCATTGAGAGAAAAATCTCAAAAGAATATGAGGGTATGTGAGAAGCCATTGAGAGACAAACCTCAAAAAAATAAAAGGGTGTGTGAAGAACCAATGAAACACAAACCTCAAAACAATATGAGGAGGTGTAAGGAGCCATTGAGACACAGACCTCAAATCAATATGAGGGCGAGTGAGGAACCAATGACAGAAAAACCTCAAAACAATATGAGATCGTATGAGGAAGCATTGAAGGAAAAAAACTCAAAAAAATATGAGGTCGTGTGAGGAGCCAATGAGGGACAAACCTCAAAACAATATGAGGGTGTGTGAGGAACAATTGAGAAAGACACCTCAAAACAACATGAGGGTGTGTGAAGAACCATTGAGAGAAACCTCAAAACAATATGAGGGTGTGTGAGGAACCAGTGAGAGACAAACCTCAAAATAAGATGAGGATGTATGAGGAACCATTGAGAGAGAAACCCTCAAAAGAATATGAAGGCGAGTGAGGAACCATTGACACAAAAACCTCAAAACAATATGATATCGTATGAGGAAGCATTGAAGGACAAACCTCAAAAAAATATGAGGTCGTGTGAGGAGCCATTGAGACACAAACCTCAAAACAATATTAATGCGTCTGAGGAACCATCAAGAGAAAAACCTCAAAAAAATTTGAGGGCGTGTGAGGAACGAGCGAGAGACAAACCTCAAAACAAAATGAGGTTGTGCGAGGAGCCATCGAGAGACAAACCTCAAAACAATATGAGGGTGTGTGAGGAACCATTGAGAGATAAACATCATAAAAGTATGAGGCTGTGTGAGGAGCCAGTGAAAGACAAACCTCAAAACAATATAAGGGCGTGTGAGGAACCATTGAGAGATAAACCCCAAAACAATTTGAGGGCAAGCGAGGAACCATTTAGAGAGAAACCTCAAAACAATATGAGGGCGTGTGAGGAACCATAGAGAGACAAACCTCAAAACAACATGAGAGCCTGTGAGGACCCATTGAGAGACAAACCTCAAAACAATACGAGGGCGTGTGAAGATCCATTGAGAGACAAACCTCAAAAAAATATGAATGTGTGTGAGTAGCCATTGATAGAAAAAACTCAAAACAATTTGATGGCGTGTGAGGAACCACTGACAGACAAACCTCAAAACAATATGAGTGCGTCTGAGGAACCAAGAGAGATAAACCTCTTTCAATTTGAGGGAGTGTGAGGAACTATTGAGACACAAACCTCAAAACAATATGAGGGCGTGTGAAGAATCAATGAGAGACAAACCTCAACTAATATGACGTCGTTTGAGGAACCATTGAAAGACAAACCACAAAACAATATCAGGGCGTGTTGGGAGCCAGTGAGAGACAAACCTCAAAACAATGTGAAGGCGTGTGAAGAACGACTGAGAGACAAACCTCAAACAATATGAGGGCGGGAGAGGAACCATTCAGACTAATCTCAAAACAATTTGAGGGCGTGTAAGGAACCACTGAGAGACAAACCTCAAAAAAGTATATGGGCGTGTGAGGAACCTTTCAGAGGTAAACCTCAAAACAATTTGAGGGCGTAGAGGAACCAATGAGAGACAAACCTCAAAAAAATATGAGGGCGTGTGAGGAACCGTTGAGAGACAAACTTCAAAACAATATGAGGGCGTGTGAGTAGCCATTGAGAGACAAACCTCAAAACAATGTAACGACGTGTGAGGAACCATTGAGAGACAAACCTCAAAATAATACAAGGGCGTGTGAGGAACTATTGAGAGATACACCTCAAAACAATTTGAGGGCGTGTGAGTAAACAATGGGAAAAAACCTCAAAACAATATGAGAGCGTGTGAGGAACCATTGAGAGACAAACCTCAAAACAATATGAGTGAGTGTGAATACCCATTTAGAAAAAAAACTCAAAACAATATGAAAGCGTGTGAGGAACCATTGACAAACAAACCTCAAAACAATATGAGTGCGTCTGAAGAACCATTAAGAAAAACCTCAAAACAGTTTGAGGGCGTGTAAGGAACCATTGAGACAAACCTCAAAACAATATGAGGGCAGTTGAGGAACAACTGAAAGACCTCAAAAAAAATATGACGGTGTGTGAGGAACCACTGAGAGAAACACCTCAAAACAACAAGAGGTCGTGAGAGGAACCATTAACAGACAAACCTCATAACAACATGAGCTCTTGTGAGAAGCCATTGAAAGACAAACCTCAAAACAATACGAGGGTGTGTGAGGAACAATTCAGAGACAAACCTCAAAAAAATGAGTGTGTGTACGTGAAAAAACTAAAAGAGAGAAACCTCAAAACAATATGAGGGTGTGTGAAGAGCCATTGAGAGAGAAATCTCAAAAGAATACGAGGTTCTGTGAGGAGTCATTGAGAGAAAATCCTCAAAACAATATGAGGGTGTGTGAAGAAAAATTGAGAAAGACACCTCAAAACAATATGTGGGTGTGTGAGAAACCGTTGTGAGATAAACCTCAAAACAATATGAGGGTGTGTGAAGAACCACTGAGAGATAAACCTCAAAACAATATGAGGGTGTGTGAGGAACCATTGAGAGACAAACCTCAAAACAACATGAAGATGTGTAAAGAACCATTGAGAGAAAAAACTCAAAACAATATGAGGGCGAGTGAGGAACCATTGACAGACAAACCTCAAAACAATATGAGGTCTTATGAGGAAACATTGAAGGACAAACCTTCAAAAAAAAAAGGTCGTGTGAGGAGCCATTGAGAGAAACCTCAAAACAATATGAATGCGTCTGAGGAACCAATGAGAGAAAAACCTCAAAAAAATTTGAGGGCGTGTGAGAAACCATTGACAGACAAACCTCAGAATACGAGGAAGTGTGAGGAACCATTGAGAGACAAACCTCGAAACAATTAGAGGGTGTGAGAGGAGCCATTGAGAGAAACCGCAAAACAATACGAGTGTGTGTGAGGAACCATTGAGAGGCAAACCTCAAAATATTATGAGGGCGTGTGACGAACCATTGAGAGAGACACCTCAAAACAACAAGAGTGCCTCTGAGGAACCACTGAGATATAAACCTCAAAACAATATGAGGGCGTGTAAGGAGCCATTGAGAGAGAAACCTCAAAACAATATGAGGGCGTGTGACTAAACATTGAGAGGCAAACTTCAAAACAATATGAGGGCATGTAAGGAACCATTGAGAGAGAAACCTCAAAACAATATGAGGGCGTGTGAGAAAACACTGAGAGACAAACGTCAAAACAATATGAGTGTGAATAACCATTTAGAGAAAAACCTCAAAACAATTTGAGGGCCTTTGAAAAACCATTGACAAACAAACCTCAAAAAAATATGATTGCGTCTGAGGAACAAGTAAGAGATAAACTTCAAAACAATATGAGGACGTGTGAGGAACCATTGAGAGACAAACCTCAAAACAATAAAAGGTCGTGTGAGGAGCCATTGACAGAAACCTCAGAACAATGAGGGTCTGTAAGGAACTACTGAAAGACAAACCAAAACAATATGAGGGTGTGTGAGGAACCATTAAGACACAAACCTCAAAAGAGTATGAGGGTGTGTGAGGAGCATTGAAAGACAAACCTCAAAACAATATGAGTGTGTGTGAGGAACCATTGAAACACTAACCTCAAAATAATATAAGGGCGTGTGAGGAACCATTGAGATATAAACCTCAAAATAATTTGAGTGCGTGTGAGGAACCATTGAGACAGAAACCTCAAAACAGTATGAGGGCGTGTGAGGAACCATTGAGACAAACCTCAAAACAACATGAGGGCGTGTGAGGAGCCATTGAGAGATAAGCCTCAAAACAATGAGTGTGTGTGTGTGTGTGTGTGTGTGAAGAATCAATAGGAGAGAAACCTCAAAACAATATAAGGGTGTGTGAAGAGCCATTGAGGGAGAAACCTCAAAAGAATATGAAGTTGTGTGAGGAGTCACTGAGAGACAAACATCAAAACAATAAAAGGTCGTGTGAGGAGCCATTGACAGAAACCTCAGAACAATGAGGGTCTGTGAGGAACTACTGAAAGACAAACCAAAACAATATGAGGGTGTGTGAGGAACCATTGAGAGACAAAAGTCAAAATAATATGAGGGCGTGTAAGGAACCATTGAAGCAAACCTCAAAACAATTTGAGGGCGTGTGAGAAACCACTGACAGACAAACCTCAAAACAATATGAGTGCGTCTGAGGAACCATCAAGAGACAAACCTCAAAACAATTTGAGGGCGTGTGAGGAAAAATTGAGAGACAAACCTCAAAACAATTTGAGGGCGTGTGAGGAACCATTGAGAGAAAAACCTCAAAACAATATGAAGGCGTGTGAGGAACAACTGGGACACAAACATCAAAACAATAAAAGGTCGTGTGAGGATTCACTGACAAACCTCAAAACAAAGTGAGGGCGAGAAAAAACCATTGAGAGAAAAACCTCAAAACAATATGAGAGGGTGTGAGGAACCATCGAAAGACAAACATTAAAACAACATGAGGGCTTGAGAGGAACCAATGAGAGACAAGCCTCAAAACAACATGAGGGCGTGTGAGGAGCCATTGAGAGACAAACCTCAATATAGTGAGTGTGTGTGTAAAGAATCAATAGGAGAGAAACCTCAAAACAATATAAGGGTGTGTGAAGAGCCATTGAGAGAGAAACCTCAAAATAATAAGAGGGTGAGTAAGAAGTAATTGAGAGACAGTTCTCAAAACAATATGAGGGTGTGTGAGGAACTAGTGAGAAGAAACACCTCAAAACAATATGAGGGTGTGTGAAGAACCACTGAGAGAAACCTCAAAAAAATATGAAGGTGTGTGAGGAACCATTGAGAGACAAACCTCAAAACAACATGAGGATGTGTGAGGAACCATTGAGAGAGAAACCTCAAAACAATACGAGGGCGAATGAGGAAGCACTGACAGAAAGCCTCAAGACAATATGAGGTCGTATGAGGATGCATGAAGGACAAACTTCAAAAAAATATGAGGTAGTGTGAGGAGCCACTGAAAAACCTCAAAACAATATGAATGCGTCTGAGGAACCATTGAGAAAAAAAAATCAAAAAAATTTGAAGGCGTGTGAGGAACGATCGAGAGACAAACCTCAAAACAATATGAGTGTGTGAGGACCTATTGACAGACAAACCTCAAAACAATATGAGGGTGTGAGAGGAAGCATGGAAAGACAAACCTCAAAACAATATGAGGGTGTGTGAGGAACCATTAAGAGACAAACCTCAAAACAGTAAGAGAGTGTGTGACGGGCCATTGAAAGACAAACCTCAAAACAAAATGAGTGTGTGTGAGGAACCATTGAGACACTAACCTCAAAATGATATGAGGGCGTGTGAGGAACCATTGAGAGATAAACGTCAAAATAATTTGAGGGCGTGTGAGGAACCATTGAGAGACAAACCTCAAAACAATATGAAGTCGTGTGAGGAACCATCGAGAGATAAACCTCAAAACAATTTGAGGGCGTGCGAGGAACCATTTAGAGACAAACCTCAAAACAATATGAGGGCGTGTGAGATCCATTGTGATAAAACCTCAAAACAATTTGAGGGCGTGTGAGGAACAATTGAGAGGAAAACCTCAAAACAATGAGTGAGTGTGAGGAGCCATTGACAGAGAAACCTCAAAGCAATATGAGGACGTGTGAGGAACAATTGAGAGAAAAAACTCAGATTAATATGAGGGTGTGTGAGCAACCATTGAGAGACAAACCGCAAAACAATTTGAGGGCGAGTGAGGAACCATTGATAGACAAACATCAAAACAATACGAGTGCCTCAGAGGAACCATTGATATATAAAACTCAAAACATTTTGAGGGCGTGTGAGAAAATATTGAGAAAAAAAACTCAAAACAATATGAGGGGGGTGTGAGGAACCATTGAGAGACAAACCTAAAACAACATGAGGGCTTGTGAGGAGCCATTGAAAGACAAACCTCAAAACAGTACGAGGGTGTGTGAGGAACAATTCAGAGACAAACCTCAAAACAATGAGTGTGTGTGTGAAGAATCAATAAGAGAAAGACTTCAAAACAATATGAGGGTGTGTGAAGAGCCATTGAGAGAGAAATCTCAAAAGAATATGAGGTTGTGTGAGAAGTCATTGGGAGAAAATCTTCAAAACAATATGAAGGTGTGTGAGAGGCCATTGAAAGACAAACCTCAAAACAATATGAGGGTGTGTGAAGAACCTTTGAGAGACAAACATCAAAACAATATGAGGAGGTGTGAAGAACAATTTAGACACAAACCTCAAAACAATATGAGGGCGAGTGAGGAACCATTGACAGAAAAACCTCAAAATAATATGAGGTCGTATGAGAAACCATTCAAGGACAAACCTCAAAACAACATGAGGTCATATGAAGCGCCATTGAGAGACAAACATCAAAACAATATGATTGCGTCTGAAGATAAATTGAGAGAAAAACCTCAAAAAAATTTGCGGGCGTGTGAGGAACGATCGAGAAAAAAACCTCAAAACAATATGAGAGCGTGTGAGGAATCATTGAGAGACAAACCTCAGAACAATATGAGGGTGTGTGAGGAGCCACTGAGAGACAAACCTCAAAGCAGTATGAGAGTGTGTGAGGAACTAACTTCAAAATAATATGAGGGCGTCTGATGAACCATTGAGAAAAAAAACTCAAAACAATATGAGGGCGTGTGATGAACCGATGAGAGACAAACTTCAAAACAATATGAGGGCGTATCAGGAACCATTGAGAGAGAAACCTCAAAACAGTATGAGGGTGTGTGAGGAGCCACTGAGAGAAACCTGAAAACAATATGAGAGTGTGTGAGGCACCATTGAGACACTAACCTCAAAATAATATGAGGGCGTATGAGGAACCACTGAGAGATAAACCTCAAAACAATAGAGGGCGTGTGAGGAACCACAGAGAGAAACCTCAAAAAAATATATAAGTGCGTCTGATTCACCATTGAGAGATCAACCTCAAATAACTTTGAAGGCGTGTGAGGAACCATTAAGAGACAAACCTGAAAACAGTATGAGGGCGTGTGAGAAACCATTGAGAGACAAACCTGAAAACAATATGAGGGCGTGTGAGGAACCATTGAGAGACAAACCTCAAATTACTATGACGTCGTTTGAGGAACCATTGAAAGACAAACCTCAAAACAATATCAGGGCGTGTTAGGAGCCATTGATACACAAACCTCAAAAAAATGTGAGGGCGTGTGAAGAACGATTGAGAGACAAACCTCAAAACAATTTGAGGGCGTGTGAGGAACCATTGACAGACAAACCTCAAAAAAAATATATGGGCGTGTGAGGAACAATTGAGAGGTAAACCTCAAAACACTTTGAGGGCGTATGAGGAACCATTGAGAGACAAACCTCAAAACAATATGAGAGCGTGTGATGAACCGATGAGAGACAAACTTCAAAACAATATGAGGGCGTGTGAGGAACCATTGAGAAACAATCCTCAAAATAATACGGGAGCGTGTGAGGAACCACTGAGAGAGACACCTCAAAACAATTTGAGGGAGTGTGAGAAAACATTGAGAGAAAAACCTCAAAACAATATGAGGGCGTGTGAAAAAACATTGACAGACAAACCCTAAAACAATATGAGTGCGTCTGAGGAACCATTAAGAAATAAACCTCAAAACAATTTGAAGGCGTGTGAAGAATCATTAAGAGAAAAACCTCAAAACAGTATGAGGGCGTGCGAGGAACCATTGAGAGAAACCTCAAAAAAATATGAGTGAGTGTGAATAACCATTTTGAAAAAAGCCTCAAAACAATTTTAGGGCGTGTGAGAAACCATTGACAGACAAACCTTAAAACAATATGAGTGTGTCTAAAGAACCATTAAGAAATAAACCTCAAAACAATTTGAAGGCGTGTGAGGAATCATTGAGAGACAAACCTCAAAACATTATGAGGGTGTGTGAGGTACCATTCAGAAACAAACCTCAAAACAATATGAGGTCGTGAGAGGAACCACTGAGAGAGAAACCTCAAAACAACATGAAGGCTTGTGAGGAGCCATTGAAAAACAAACCTCAAAACGATACGATGGTGTGTGAAGAGCCATTGAGAGAAAAATCCCAAAAGAATATGAGGTTGTGTGAGCAGTCATTGAGAGAAAATCCTCAAAAAAATATGAGAGTGTGTGAAGAAAAATTGAGAGAGACACCTCAAAACAATATGAGGGTGTGTGAGAAGCCATTGAGAGACAAACCTCAAAAAATATGAGGGTGTGTGAAGAAACATTGAAAAACAAACCTCAAAACAATATGAGGAGGTGTGTGGAGCCATTGAGACACAAACAAAACAATATAAGGGCGAGTGATGAACCATTGACAGAAATACCTCAAAACAATGAGATCGTATGAAGAAGCATTGAAAGACAAACCTCAAAAAATATGAGGTCGTGTGAGGAGCCATTGAGAGACAAACCTCAAAACAATATGAGGCTGTGTGAGGAATAACTGACAAAGACACCTCAAAACAATATGAGGGTGTGTGAAAAGCCGCTGGGAGACAAACCTCAAAACAATATGAGGGTGTGTAAAGAACGATTGAGAGAAACCTCAAAACAACATGAGCGTGTGTGAGGAACCACTGAGAGAAAACCTCAAAACAAGATGAGGATGTGTGAGGAACCATTGAGAGAGAAACCTCAAAACAATATGAGGGCGAGTGAATAACCATTGACTGAAAAACCTCAAAACAATATGAGGACGTATGAGAAACCAATAAAGGACATACCTCAAAACAACATGCGGTCGTGTGATGAGCCATTGAGAGACAAACCTCAAAACAATATGATTGCGTCTGAAGAACCATTGAGAGAAACACCAAAAAAATTTGGGGGCGTGTGAGGAACGATCGAGGAAAAACCTCAAAACAAAATGAGGGCGTGTGAGGAGCCATTGAGAGACAAACCTCAAAATAATATGAGGGCATGTGAGGAACCATTGAGAGACAAACCTCAAAACAATGTGAGGGCGTGTGAAGAACCATTGA
This sequence comes from Psittacara finschi, assembly GCA_034781895.1. Classification (NCBI taxonomy): domain Eukaryota; kingdom Metazoa; phylum Chordata; class Aves; order Psittaciformes; family Psittacidae; genus Psittacara; species Psittacara finschi. The sequence goes on along the minus strand of JAVBXA012110528.1, from coordinate 2,475 downwards.
GGAACAAACCTCAAAACAATATAAGTGCGTCTGATGAACAGTGAGATAAAAACCTCAAAATACTTCAAGGGAGTGTGAGGAAGCATTGAGAGACAAACCTCAAAACAGTATGAGGGAGTGTGAGGAGCCATTGAGAAAAACTTCAAAACAATACGAGAGTGTGTGAGGAACCATCGAGACACTAACCTCAAAATAATATGAGGGCGTGTGAAGAACCATTGAGAGACAAACCTCAAAACAATATGAGGGCGTGTGAGGAACCATTGAGAGAAACCTCAAAACAATATAAGTGCGTCTGATGAACCATTGAGGGATAAACCTCAAAATACTTTGAAGGCGTGTGAGGAACCATTGAGAAAGAAACCTCAAAAGAGTATGAGGGCGTGTGAGGAACCATTGAGAGACAAACCTGAAAACAATATGAGGGCGTGTGAGGAACAATTGAGAGAAAAACTTCAAATTAATATGACGTCGTTTGAGGAACCATTCAAAGACAAACCTCAAAACAATATCAGGGCGTGTTAGGAGCCATTGAGACACAAACCTCAAAACAATGTGAGGGCGTGTGAAGAACGATTGAAAGACAAACCTCAAAACAATATGAGGGCGGGTGAAGAACCATTCAGAGACAAATCTCAAAACAATTTAGAGGGCGTGTAAGGAAGCATTAAGAGAAAAACCTCAAAAAACATATGGGTGTGTTAGGAACCATTGAGAGGTAAACCTCAAAACACTTTGAGGGCGCATGACGAGCCACTGAGAGACAAACCTCAAAACAATATGAGAGCGTGTGATGAACCGATGAGAGACAAACTTCAAAACAATATGAGGGCGTGTGAGGAACCATTGAGAGACACACCTCAAAACAATTTGAGGGAGTGTGAGAAAACTTTGAGAGAAAAACCTCAAAACAATATGAGGGCGTGTGAGAAAACATTGACAGACAAACCCTAAAACAATATGAGTGCGTCTGAGGAACCATTAAGAAATAAACCTCAAAACAATTTGAAGGCGTGTGAGGAACCATTGAGAGACAAACCTTAAAACAATATGAGGGCATGTGAGGAACAATTGAGAGACAAACCTCAAAACAATACGAGGGTGTGTGAAGAGCCATTCAGAGAGAAATATCAAAAAAATATGAGGTTGTGGGAGGATTCATTGAGAGAAAATCCTCAAAGCAATATGAGGGTGTGTGAAGAAAAATTGAGAGAGACACCTCAAAACAATATGAGGGTGTGTGAGAAGACACTGAGAGACAAAACTCAAAAAAAATACGAGGGTGTATGAATAACCACTGAGAGACAAACCTCAAAATAAATGAGGGTGTGTGGAGAAATATTGAGAGACAAACCTCAAAAAAAATATGAGGGTGTGTGAAGAACCATTGAGACACAAACCTTAAAACAATATGAGGGCGAGTGAGGAACCATTGACAGAAAAACCTCAAAACAATATGAGATCGTATGAGGAAGTATTGAAGGACAAATCTCAAAAATATATAAGATCGTGTGAGAAGCCATTGAGAGACAAACCTCAAAACAATATGAGGGTGTGTGAAAAGCCGTTGAGAGACAAACCTCAAAACAATATGAGGGTGTGTGAAGAACCATTGAGAGAAATCTCAAAACAATATGAGGGTGTGTGAGGAACCATTGAGAGACAAACCTCAAAACAAGATGAGGATCTATGAGGAACCATTGAGAGAGAAACCTCAAAACAATATTAGGGTGTGTGAGGAATGACTGACAGACAAACCTCAAAACAATTTGAGATCGTATGAGGAAGCATTGAAGGACAAACCTCAAAAAAATGAGACCGTGTGAGGAGCCATTGAGAGAAAAACCTCAAAGCAATATGAATGCGTCTGAGGAACGATCGAGAGAAAAACCTGAAAACAATTTGAGGGCTTGTGAGGAACTATCGAGAGACAAACCTCAAAACAATATGAGGTTGTGCGAGGAGCCATCAAGAGACAAATCTCAAAACAATATGAGGGTGTGTGAGGAACCATTGAGAGACAAACCTCAAAAAAGTATGAGGGTGAGGAGCCACTGAAAGACAAACCTCAAAACAATATGAGTGTGTGTGTGAGGAACCATTGAGACACTAACCTCAAAATAATAGGAGGGCGTGTGAGGAACGATTGAGAGATAAACCTCAAAAGAATCTGAGGGCGTGTGAGGAACCATTGAGAGAAAAGCCTCAAAACAGTATGAGGGTGTGTGAGGAACCATTGAGACACACACCTCAAAACAATGAGTGCCACTGAAGAACCATTGAGAAACAAACCTCAAAAGAATTTCAGGGCATGTGAGGAACCATTGAGAGACATACAACAAAACAATATGAGGGAGTGTGAGGAACCATTGAGAGACAAACCTCAAAATAATATGAAGGCGTGTGAGGAACGATCGAGGGATGAACCTCAAAAAGATTTGAGGACGTGCGAGGAACCATTTAAAGACAAACCTC
>JAVBXA012101811.1:0-13780 GCA_034781895.1 Psittacara finschi | reverse complement strand
ACTACTGCTAGAGCCCTCCCTCTCATTGGCAGTAGAGTCAGGTTGAAACCCGGAGATTCTTAGCACCCCATGATGCCGGGGACTAGGGGCCATAGATTGGAGGAACGCAGGCATTATGAGCTTATAAATGTTGGAGGGGATAGGAATTGGTAAGAGTACTTATGTGAAAAAAGTAATAATAATAAGCAAGGTATGATTAGATGTGTGGTGCTTGCAAGAAGAAGATGGTAGGACTAGCCCGGTAGTCCTGTTTTGATGAGACAGGAAGTTAGACCAGCAGTCCTGACATGGAGAGTGTAGGATGGCTCTGAGCACCACTGTACCTGTACTAACATCACAAAAACTAAAAGAAACTGCTGAAAGTTGAATGTGAGTTGAAAGAAAATTTTTATTGTTATAATTATTATACTTGATTGCCGTTTCCCGCGTCAGTGAGTTAACGCCAGGAAACAGATGAAAAACCATCCTTTCATATACACGCATATATACATACATGCACATATACATACATATACCTATACATATCAACAAAAACATATATACATACATACACATACACATACCTATACATATATATACACAAGTACGTATTCATACTTGCTCACCTTCATCCATTTCTGGCGCCACCCCACCCCACAGGAAACAGCATCGCCACCCTTCTGGATCAGCAAGGTAACACCCGGAAACAAACGAAAAAGGCCACATCCGCTCACTCAGTCTCTAGTTGTCATGTGTAATGCACCAAAACCACAGCTGCCTATCAACATCCAGGCCCCTCCGATCTTTCCATGGTTTACACCAGACGTTTCATATGCTCTGGCTCAGTCCATTGACAACACGTCGACCCCAGTATACCACATCGCTAAAATGCACTCTTCCACATACGCCTTTCACCTTCCTGCATGTTCAGGCACTGATCATTCAACATCATCTTCACTCCATCCTTCCACGTCCAATTAAGTCTCCCACTTCTCCTTGTTCCTTACACCTCTGACACATATATCAACTTTGGCAATCTTTCCTCACTCATTCTCTCCACATGTCCAGACCATTTCAACACACCCTCTTCTGCTCTCTCAACCACACTCTTTTTATTACCACACATCTCTCTTACCCTTACATTACTTATTCGATCAAACCACCTCATGCCACATATTGTCCTCAAACATTTCATTTCCAACACATCCTCAATCCTCCATACAACCCTATCTATAACCCATGCCTCGCAACCATATGATATTGTTGGAACTACTGTTCTTTCAAACACCCATTTTTGCTCTCTGACATAATGTTCTCTCTTTCCACACATTCTTCATCTCTCCCAGAACTTTTGCCCCCAACCCCACCCTATGACTCACTTTCGCTTCCATAATTCCAATCACTGCCAAGTCCACTCCCAGATATCTAAAACACTTCACTTCCTCCAATTTTTCTTCATTCAGACTTACATCCCAACTAACCTGTCTCTCAACCATGCTGAAGCTAATAACATTGCTCTTGTTCACATTTACTCTCAACTTTCTCCTTTCACACACTTTTCCAAACTCAATCACCAACTTCTGCATTTTTCACTTGAATCAGCCACTAGTGCTATATCATTGGCAAACAACAATTGACTCACTTCTCAGGCCCTCTCTTCCCCAACAGACTGCATACTCACCCCTCTCTCCAAAACTCTTGCATTTACTTCCTTAACAACCCCATCCATAAACAAATTAAACAACCATGGTGACATCACACACCCCTGCTGTAGACTGACCTTCACTTGGAATCAATTACTCTCCTTTCTCCTTACTCGTACACATGCCTTACACCCCTGATAAAAAACTTCTCACTGCTTTTAGCAGCTTACCTCCCACACCATATATTCTTAAGATCTTCCTCAAAGCATCCCTATCAACCCTATCATATACCTTCTCCAGATCCTTAAATACGACTTACAAATACATCAGTTTTTCTAAATATTTCTCACATATATTCTTCTAGGTAAACACCTGATCCACACCTCCTATACCACTTTTAAAATCACTATGCTCTTCCCCAATCGGATGCTCTGTACATGCCTTCACCCTCTCATTCAATACCCTCCCATATAATTTTTCCAGGAATACTCAACTAACTTATTCCTCTGTGGTTTGAACACTCACCTTTATCCTCTTTTCCTTTAAACAGTGACATTATATATGTATTCCGCCAATCCTCAGGCACTTCACCATGATCCATACATACAAAGAATATTCTTACCAACCAGTCAACAAAACAGTCACCCAGTTTCTTAATAAATTCAACTGTAATACCATCCAATTTCATCTTCCACAAGGCTTTCACCACCTCTTCTCTCTTCACCAAACCACTCTCCCTGACTGTCTCACTTCGCACACCACCCTGACCAAAACATCCTACATCTGCCACTCTGTCATCAAACACATTCAGCAATCCTTTAAAATTCTCACTCCATCTCCTCCTCACTTCATCACTACCTGTTATCACTTACCTCCTTGCCCCTTCACCGGTGTTCCCATTTGTTCTCTCGTCTTACACATTAACTCCTCCCAAAACATCTTATTCTCCCTAAAGTTTAATGATACTCTCTTACCCCAACTATTTGCTCACTTTTTCAACTCTTGCATCTTCCTTGTGACCTCCTGCCGCTTTCTCTTATACATCTCCCGGTCATTTGCATTCCTTCCTTGTAAGTATCGTCCAAACGCCTTTTTTTTCTCTTTCACTAACAACTTTACTTCTTCATCCCACCACTGACTACCCTTTCTAATCTGCCCACCTCCCACATATTTCTTCATCCCACCACTGACTACCCTTTCTAATCTGCCCACCTCCCACATTTCTCATGCCATATGCATCTCTTGCACATGCCATCACTGCTTCCTTAAATACATCCCATTCCTCTTCCATTCCCCCTCTTTCAATTGCTCTCACTTTTTGCCATTCTACCCTCAATATCTTCTGATATTTCTTCATACAAGTCTCCTTTCCAAGCTCACTCTCACCACTCTCTTCTCCCTTACATTCTTTTCTGAAAGCCCCTACAAATCTTCACCTTCACATCCACAAAATAGTGATTAGACATCCCACCAGCTGCCCCTCTCAGCACATTTACATCCAGAAGTCTCTTTTCAACATCAATCAATTAATACGTAATCTGATAATGCCCTTTGACCATCTCTCGTACTCACATATGTATACTTGTGTATATCTGTTGTTTTAAACCCTGTATTCCCAATCAACAGTCATTTTTTAGCACACACATCTGCAAGCTCTTCACCATTACCGTTGACAACACTGAATACTCCAGGTGCACCAGTTATACCCTCAACTGCCATGTTACTCACCTTTGCATTCAAATCACCCATCACTAATACCCGGTCTCGTATAAAGATTTTTTATGGTGGAGTCTCCAGTAGTGAACAAAAGTCCACATAAATGCTGGTCCTTCATTGAGATATAGAGAGGATTATGAAAGAGAAAAAGAAGACAAGGGAAAGTATTTACAAATTTTAGAGGAAGTGAGAAACCTGTTTTTAGAATGTGCCATGTCATAGTTATTGGGAAAGACATGATAGGGTAGAGAGTTCCAAAGCTTCAAGGTGTAGGGAAAGAAACAGTAATCAAAATGGCCCACCCTTGAGTTGCCAACGGCCACACGGTAATCATATGATGCAGCAGCCAACTGAGTATTGTATGGTCTAGCTAGTATTAGGGGCACACAAGCAGCTAACTCTTGGGAGCAAAAACCAAAGTAATACCTACACAGGAGGGAAAGTGAACCAGCATTGCAGCACAGGGCAAGTGGGTGAAGTTTTGAAGTTAGTTTGGAAGAGTTTATACTTCGGACCACTTTATACTCAACTGTGTCAAGTAAGGATGCAGAGCTAGAACTGCCCCAGGTGTGAGATCAGTACTGCATACAAGGGCAAATTAATCATTTGCATAAGTGGAGCAACTGTTCAGAAGAAAAGAAATTTTGATATCTAAACAGGACTCCCAGTTTCTTGGAGGTAGACTTAGCTATTTCTGTAATATTGGGTTTCCAAGAAGGAGTGGATGTTACAGGGGCCTATCAAAAAGTTCCAATACTAGGTCTATGTACAAGAAAGTACTTACTTGATTCAAGGCTGGGCACCATCCTCCTCAAAATAGTCCCCTTTGGCAGCCATACAGTGCTCCCAGCACCATTGCCACAGCTGGAAGGCTTTCTGGAAACCTTGTTCTCGAAGCGTGTCAAGCACCTTATGTGATTCATGCTGGATCCCCTCCACAGTGTCAAAATGGCAACCCTTCAGTTGAAACTTCATCTTCAGGAAGAGGAATAAGTCGCAGGATGCTAAATCTGGCAAGTAGGGCAGGTGTGGTAGGGTCACTGGGCTGTTGTGGCTGAGAAATTCACGAGTTACAAGAGCTCGATGAGAGGGTGCATTGTCGTCATGAAGCATCCAATTGCTCTCGCGCACATTTCAGGCCATTTCCGCCGAAAATGCTCCCTCAGGCACCTCAGAACATTGCAATAGATCTGTCCATTCATGATCTGGCCATTAGGGATGAATTCACGGTGAACAGCCCCACGAATGTCGAAAAAAACGATAAACATGCTCTTGGGTGCACTACGGACCTGCCTGGCCTTCTTTGGTCATGGAGATTTTGGGCTTTTCCACTGCGAAGACCCAAGTCTCGTCCCTAGTGATGACCCTCGACATGAAGTTTGGGTCATCCAGGGAAGGTGATACAGATCTTGACAGACCTTGGCATGGTGCTTCTTCTGATTGAGGGCCAGAAGCCTGGGCACGAACTTTGCAGCAATGTGGTGCATGTTCATATCAGATGTTAAGATTGCCTGCACTGTTCCGTATGACACATCATTGATGGCAGCAATATCCTTAATGGATCTCCGACAATCCTCATGCACAAGTCATTGAATTGTTTCCGCACTTTCAGGAATTGAGCTCAAGGAAGGTTGCCCAGACATCTTGTCGTCATCCAGTGTGCTTCTGCAGCTTTTGAATCGTGCATGCCACTCAAAACACCTCGCACAACTCACTCCTTCATTGCCATACACATGAATCATGTCAAAGGTCTCAGTTGCTGATTTACCAAGTTTGACACAGAATTTGATGTTTGCTCTCTGCTCTAGTTTGCTGTCCATGATGAAATTGCAAATGTGCATGTGCATGTGGTCAAAAAAACTCCCATAGAACAGTACACATTGTTCACAGAATGACTCCACTCGGCAGAATGACTGATGACGGTTACGCCTAATTGTCACAGCATGCATATCGCCATACTGCCATCTTCTGGTATGCAGTAAAACTAGTTTTGGAAATTTTTGATACCACCATGTGCAGTAATACCTAGTATGTTTATTGAGTTAAGAGGTGGAATTAGAGAACTGTCAAAGGAGAGAGGAAGTTTGTGAGGAATTTTCGATAGAGAGATGGGTAGAAAGTGGTCTTGGAGGCATTAACTTAACCAGATTTCACTTACCCCACTCAGATATCTTGTCCACATCTGAGTTTATCAAGGAGAATGTGTGGAGACGAGATGCAGATCAAGGGAGAGAGGAAGGAGCAGAGTTGAAAGACGTTGAGAAATGCAGTGTTGAGTTGTCAGTGTATGAGTGCTTTAGTCATTTGGGGAAGAAAGAAATCATTGATAAAAAGGAGAAAAAGTGAAGAGGACACTGCTGTTGATTGAGAAAGAGGGGGAGGCTGATCCATCAACAACCATGAAGATAGACTGACCAGAGAGAAAGCTAGATATTAGGATGTAAAGTGAGAGAGGGAAGCATGAAGGGAGGTTAGAGATGAGACTTTGATGCCACACCCTGTCAAAAGCTTTGGATATGTCAAGGCCATCTACAAAGGATTCCCAAAAATTTTTCAGGGATGATGACCAGACATTAGTAAAATAGGAAAGAATATCACTTGTGGATCTTGCCTTACTGGTGATCACAGAGAAGACTGTGAGATTCAAGATGTCTAAGGATATGGTTGTTGGGGAGGGATTCAAAGACTTAGGATTTGCTAGATATCAAAGCAACAGGACTATAGTTCAAGGGATTAGAATGGTCACCCGTCTTAGGGATGGAATGTACCAGTGGATGCTTCCAAGAAGAAGGAAAAGTTCTGGTTTTTAAACAGAAAAGGAACAGATGAGGAAACACAGCTGCAAGTTCAAGGACACTCTTTCATTACACGGGGATGGATGCTATTAGGATCTTGCTTGTGTCCAGAGAGAAGTGCTTCTGTGATAGTCCAGAAGAAGATTATGGGGAGAGGCATAGGATTAGTAATGTGGTAAAAAGAAAGAAAATAAGAGCTAGAAAACAAAGAATGAAAAGAAAAAAATAGACCAAACACTAATGTTTACAACAATGAGAGATACAGTAAAACAATTAAAGAAAAAGATGAAAAAATGCTGTGCATGTAAGCTTGGCATAGTCCTGTTGTGCTTGTTTTTCCCTTTGCTTCATACATTTACAAAGTTATAATATTTGTGAATGTAATAGGAATAATGAAAATCATGCTTAGAATAAAGAGAATTATCTTAAGATTTTCTAGATGTCTAAAGTTTCCAGATTTCTGATGTCTGGGTTCTTGATGTTGTTCTGTAGTTTACTTTTACTGAACAGTAGAAAATCTTATGTTATTAGGTTTTACATAGGAATTAGATAAAATATAAAATGCAATTTTTGTACAAATAGTAGACATAATTTTCCATTACTGTTTGGTGTACACAAACATAGGGATTTGTACCCATCCATTTCCGGGTATTGATGATTTGCTATACTTTGATCTTGTTGCCAGCAATATCTCTTTCTCTTTTTAACTTTCAGGCTCATCAGCCAAGTGCTGGTGGTACTCCAAAGAATCTTTTCTTGTGGGGTCAGAGCGTCTGGATCATTGCCTCCCTACTATCGGATAATTTACTTCATGTTAATGAGTTAGATCTCCCTAGTCGTCATCTCCCTTCTTATAACTGCCCACGCAAGGGGGGCCAATATTCTGCTTTCCAAGTAAGTTTGCTCACATTTCTAAGGATTTTGTTGTATTGTTTCATGAAGGCAGGTGTTAGATATTTGGTGGTGTATGAAAAATTTTGCTCTGACTTAGTATTGAAAACAACTGATAAAAGTAATTTTTTATTGTGTTTATCCATTCTACAAACTCTTTTTTTATAGAATGTTGAGTGTTAGTTTTGTTGTTCTGGACTTAGCAGAGTTGGTTTCAAACCATTCTAAATCAAAGGTAGTATAGACCCCATGAAAAGGGAAATTTAATGGCTTTGCAGAGTGGTCACCTTGTATTTACAAGAACCTGCCACTTGAGAGCAGATTGCCTTATGGGCAGACATGTACCCATCTGAAACCACACTCCCCAGATACACATGTCACACTTTTCTGTCTATGCTCTGGACAGCATCCATTCTCACATTACTGCAGACACCTATTCATCACAATCCAGAACCCTTCAAGTGCATGATGCAACCACCAACTAGGGGGAAGATTGGATTATGTACTAGTTAATAGGAGGCAGCTGGTTGTGGGTGTGCTGAGAAGGGCACTTGGTAGAATGTCTTGATTATTACTTGGAGGAGGCAAGGGTAAAGGTTTGTAGAGGCTTTCACAAAAGAGGAAATAATATTGGTGGGAAGAGTATGGTGAACTTGGAGAAGAGGCTTGTGTAAAGAGATTGCAGGAGAGATTGAATGTAAAATGGCAAAAGATAAGGGAAAATAAAGCTAAGGGAGTGTGTGAGGAATGGAAGGCATTAAAGTATTTAGTGTTAATGTTTGCAAGAGACATTTATTGCATGTGTAAGGTGGTAATGTTAGAGAGGATAGTGAGTTGTAGGATGATGAAGTTAAGTTGATAATGAAAGAGGAAGGAGAAGCATATGGGTGTTACCTGCTAAGTTGCTTATGAAAGAGAAAAGAGAAGCATATGGATGTTACCTTCAGGTAAAGAGTGGGAGTGATTTGGAGATTTATTAGAGAAAGCAGCAGGGAGTTAAGGGGAAGGCATAGGGGTTGAGAAAGTGGGCAAATGAGAGTTGGGGTGAGCAAGTATAAGCATGCTTTAAGGAGGATAAGAAAATGTTTTGTAAGGAAATCAGTAATTTGAGAAAAACATATGAACATATGGGCACTTTGATGAAGGGGGCAGGTGGGGAAGTGGTAACAGGCAGTAAGGAGGTAAATAGGGATGGAATGAGGACTTTGAAAGATTGTTGAATGTGTTTGATGATAGGGTAGCAGATTTGGGAAGTTTGTGTCAAGGAGTTATGCAAAATGAGAGGGTCATGGCAAGTGTTTTGGTGAAGGGAAAAGAGTTCATGCAAGTCTTGTGTAATATGAAAAGTGGCAAACTGGCTGGATTGGATGGAATTACTGGTGAACTACTCAAGAAAGGAGGTGACTGTGTTGTTAATTGGTTAGTTAGGATTTTTAATGTATGTATGGCTATTGGAGATAAGCTTGAAGATTGTCAGAATGCCTGTATAGTACCATTGCATAAAAGCAAGGGGTACAATAGTGAATGTCCAAATTACAGAGGTATAAACTTGTTGAGTAGAGCTGGTAAGTTGGATGGAAGAATGGTGATTGAGAAGGTAGTGCCATGCACAGTGGTTCAGATTATGGAGGAACAATGTGGCTGCAGGAGGGGCAGAGGACATGTGGATCAAACTTGTGCTTTGAATGATTGACAGAGACTTTTATATGGTAATCATGAATCTGGAAAAATCACACAATAGAGTTGATAAAGATGTTTTTTAGATGATGTTTTGAATGTATGGTATGAGAGGAAAGTTGTTAGAAGCAGAAGATAGTTTTTATCAAGATAGTAATGCATGTGTGTGAGAAGGAAGAGGGTAGGGTGATTGGTTCCAGTTGGAGATAGGTCTATGATAGGGGTGTGTGATGTCACCATGGGTTTTTAATTTGTTTTTGGATGGATGGTGAGGGATGTGAATGAAAGGGTCTTGTTGAGAGGAGTAGGTCTGCAGTGTGGCAGGGATGGAGATGCCTGGGAGGTTGCTGATGATATTGCACTGGTGGCAGATTCAAGTGAGAAACTGCTGAAGCTGTTGTCTGAGTTTGGGAGATTGTGTGAAAGAAGAAAGTTGAGAGTAAATAAATGCATGGTTATTAGGTTTATCACTGGAGAGGGACTGGTTAGTTGGAGTGTGAGTCTCAGTGGAGAAAACCTGAAGAAAGTGGGATGTTTTAGATACCTAGGAGTGGATATGGCAGAAAATGGAACTAAGGAGGTTGAAGAGAGCCTTTGGATGGGTATGGGGACTAAGGTCCTGGGTACATTAAGGAGTGTGTGGAAAGAGGTTACTGTTGTTGAGGGCAAAGATTGGCATGTTCACTGGTAAAACAGCCCTGCCTCTGTTGTATGATTGTGAGACGGGCTTTAGATGACAGTGTACACAAGAGGATAAATGTGTTGGAAATTAAATGTTTGAGGACAATACGGGGTGTGATAATGGTCGATCAAATAAGGGATGATAAAGTAAGTGAGAGGTGTGGGAATAAAGAGAATGTGGTACCTACCAGTGAGTACTTGCATTGAGATTTAGTCATATTGGAAGGGCTAGCTTGAAGTGCTCACTGCATGCCTTGCTTGATGAATAAGCCTATTCTTTTCAATTGCCACCTGCAGTACATAATATTCTATTCTTCGTTCACCTGGGATATATTATAACCATGTCATATTCTCTTAAATGTTTCTGTAATTCCATGCGTGTTTCTTATATCTCTTGACAATTCATTGAATTATCACTCAAGCTTCCTGATTGAACTTTCATATATTTCTCTCTTGATTTATTTTTGATATGTTTCATGGTATTCTTGAAGACTTAATAACTGTGTATCTTCCATGTTGAGGGGCTTTCAGGTTTAACACATTTTCTTTTATACCTTCAATTTGTTTCCATTCATGGAGCATCATATGTTTTTCTCCTTTTCTTTCTAGGCTATATATTAGAGTTCTTTCAGCCATTCACGATAGTCCATATTTTCCATCCCCCTGAATTTGCTTGTGAAGTGCTTCTGAATTCACTCTGTTCATTTCTGTATGTTTAATTGGTAACTGTACAACACAACAGTTCTCAATTGGATTTCTTGTACTTACATAGAAAATTCTCATCAGTAGGTTTCTATTCCTTGTGGAGAGCTTTTGAGGGTGTACTGAAATGGTTTGGACTTATTGAGAGGATTAATAAGAAGAGGTTGACAATTTGGTTATAGATGCCAGAAGTGAAGGGGACAGAGAGAAGTGGGACACTGAACTGGAGATGGAAAGAGGGAGTGAAGAAGGTTTTATATGCTTAGATGAGGGGAATACAGATGCAGCAATGTTGTGGAAAATGCGAATGACAATATGATTCTAGTGAGTGTAAGGTGTTTATGGGATTAATTGAATTGGAACTTTTTGGTACATGGGGTGACTTTCTGTCATGGGACTGAACCAGGGCATATGAAGTGATGAGCAAAAACACAGCAAGATCTATAGGGCCTGATTGTGGATAGGGGGTTGAAATTTTGATGTATTATACATAACAGCTAGAGAGATGTGAGCAAATGTGACCTTTTCTTTATTTGTACCTGGTTCTAGCTCTTTCGTGCTGGAAATGGTGGACAATTATGAAAAAAGATCTTTTATATTTTTATACTTGATCGCTGTTTCCTGCATCAGCGAGGTAGTGCCAGGAAACAGACGAAGAAAGGCCCATCCACTCATATACACTCATTTATACATGCACATCTATGCACAGTACATACATATACATACCAACATAGACTTATATACATACATATACATGCACATGCATATACACATATACACATGTACGTGTTCATACTTGCTCACCTCCATCCATTTCTGGCACCACCCCGCCCCACAGGAAACAGTATCGCCACCCTGTGTCAGTGAGGTAGCGCTAGGAAACAGACGAAAAAAGGCCAAATTTGCTCACACTCAGTCTCTAGCTGTCATGTGTAATGCACTGAAACCACAGCTCCCTCTCCACATCCAGGCCCCACAGGCCTTTCCATGGTTTACCCCAGACATTTCACATACCCTGGTTCAGTCCATTGACAGCATGTCAACCCCAGTATATCAAATCGTTCCATTTCAACCTATTCTGTGCACGCCTTTCACCCTCCTGCATGTTCAGGCCCTGATCGCTCACAATCTTTTTCACTCCATCCTTCCACCTCCAGTTTGGTCTCCCACTTCTACTTGTTCCCTCCACCTCTGACACATATATCCTCTTTGTCAACCTTTCCTCACTCATTCGTTCCATATGTTCAAACCATTTCAACACACCCTCTTCTGCTCTCTCAACCACAATCTTTTTATTACCACACATCTCTCGTACCCTTATATTAGTTACTCGATCAAAACCATCTCACACCACATATTGTCCTTAAACATTTCATTTCCAACACATCCACCCTCCTCTGTACAACCCTATCTATAGCCTATGCCTCACAACCATATAATATTGTTGAAACTACCATTCCTTCAAACATACCCATTTTTGCTCTCCGAGGTAACGTTCTCTCTTTCCACACATTCTTCATTCCTTCCAAAACCTTTGCCCCCTCCCCCACCATTTGACTCACTTCTGCCTCCATGGTTCCATTTGCTGCCAAGTCCACTCCCAGATATCTAAAACATTTCACTTCTTCAAATTTTTCTCCATTCAAACTTACATTCCAACTGACTTGTCCCTCAACCCTGCTGAACCTAATAACCTTGTTCTTATTCACATTTACTCTCAACTTTCTCCTTTCACACAGTTTACCTAACTCAGTCACCATCTTCTGCAGTTTCTTACTTGATTCAGCCACCAGTGCTGTATCATCGGCGAACAACAACTGACTCACTTCCCAGGCCCTCTCAACCCCAACAGACTTCATACTCATCCCTCTCTCTAAAACTCTTGCTTTTACCCCCCAACCACCCCATCCACAAACAAATTAAACAACCATGGGGACATCACACACCCCTACCACATACTGACCTTCACTAGGAACCAACCACTCTCCTCTTTTCCTTCACGCACACATGCCTTACACCCTTGATCAAAACTTCTCTCCGCTTCTAGCAGCTTACCTCCACAAAGGATCTTTATCAACCCCATCGTATGCCTTCTCCAGATCCATAGATGCTACATACATATCCATCTGTTTTTCTAAGTATTTCTCACATACATTCTTCAAAGCAAACACCTGATCCACACATCCTCTATCACTTCTAAAACCACACTGCTCCTCCCCAGTCAGGAGCTCAGTACATGCTGTACCCTCTCAATCAATATCTTCCCATACAATTTTCCTTTATCCCCTTTGCCTTTCTACAATGGCATTATGCATGCACTCTGCCAATCCTCATGCACTTCACCACGATCCATACATACACTGAATATCCTTACCAACCAATCAACAACACTGTCACCCCATCTTAACAAATTCAACAGCAATACCATCGACTCCCGCCGCCTTGCTACATTTCATTTTCCGAAAAGCCTTCACCACCTCTTCTCTCTTTACCAAACCACTCTCCATGACTATCTCACTTCGCATACTACCCAGATAAAAACACCCTACAACTGCCACTCTATCATCAAACACACTTAACAATCCTTCAAAATACTCACTCCATCTCCTCCTCACTTCATCATTACCTGTTATCACTTTCCCTTTTGCCCCCTTCACCAATGTTCCCATTTGTTCTCTTGTCTTTTGCACATTATTTACCTTCTCCCAAAACATCTTCTTTCTCCCTAAAGTTTGCTTATACTCACTTACCCCAACTCTCCTTTGCTCCCTTTTTCAACCCTTGGACCTTCTTAACCTCCTGCTGCTTTCTCTTGTACATCACCCAATCATTTGTACTCCTTCCTTGTAAGTACTGCACAAGCCTCTCTTTTCTCTCTCACAAGCAGCTTTACTTTTTCATCCTACCACTCACTACCTTTCCTAATGTACCTATGTGCATCTCTTGCACATGCCATTACTGCTTCCCATAATGTTTTCCATTCCTCACCCACTCCCTTCACTTCATTTACTCTCACATTTTGGCATTCTATACTCAATCTCTCCTTGTATTTCTTCATGCAAGCCTCTTTCCCAAGCTCACTTATTCTCAACACTCACTTATCCCTGACACTGTTTTCCTCCCTTTCAAAAACCTCTGCAAATCTTCACCCTTGACTCTACAAAATAGTGATCAGACATCCTACTCGCTTCCCCTTTCAGCACACTGATATCCAAAAGTCTCTCTTTTACATGGCTGTCAATTGATATGTAATTCAATAATGCCTGTTGACCATCTTGTACTCACATCTGTATACCTGTGTATATCCCTCTTTTTAAATCAAGTATTCCCAGTTACCAGTCCCTTTTCAGCACACAGCTTCACAAGCTGTTTACCATTTCCATTCATGACACTGAATAACCAGTGTGACGTAATTATACCCTCAGTGCCACATTACAGTGATGTTTATGGAAAAATTTAATAGAAATTGTGAAAAATGAATATCACTTTTCTTTGAAAAAATTTGGATAGGAAGATAAAACATAACATGAGGACATGGATATGAGTTTTTTTTGGATAGGAAGATAAAACATAACATAAGGACATGGATATGAGTTTTTTTTTTTTTCTTCTAAGAAATCCCAGGGGATAAGGGAAATAGACTTTTACCCACTTACTGTAACTACTGCTTGTCACAAAAGATGTCTAAGAGGAGTG
>JAVBXA012093081.1:0-13906 GCA_034781895.1 Psittacara finschi | reverse complement strand
AAAGGATCGTCATTAATAACTTCTGAGAGATACATCAGCAAGCACGCAAAACCACACTAAATGACCATTATAGAACACTGTCAACTCTTCCGGCAACTTCTCTCATTTTAACCATCTTAACAGACTGTAATAAAAAGGTTCATTATTATTCATTCAAAATCGCCCAAAACTGAACCCTCTTCCAATATAAATCGTCAGAACCAACTGAAATGATCGTATTTTATGTTCTTAGAGATTCATAAAAAAACTTTCAAAATTACACCAAATGACCTCTAAAAAAAACAATCTCGACTCTTCCAGCAACTTTTATCATTATAACCAACTTTGCAGACTGCTGTAAAAAGCTTCATTAGTACACATCCAAAATGACACAAATATGACCTATAGAGACCCCTTTCTACTAGAGTTCCTCAAAGCCAACTTAAATGATCGTGTTTATTAACTTCTGAGAGATTCATTAGAAAGCATCCAAAATCACTCTGTGACATCTATAGAAGATTCTCGACTCTTCCAACAGCTTTTGTAGTTATAACCTAATTAACAGACTGCATTGAAGAGCTTCATTGATACATATCCAAAAGCCCACAAAAATGTCCTCTATGGAGCATTTTCCACTTCAAATCGTCAGAACCGACTGAAATGATCCTCCTTACTACTGTCTCAAAGATTCTTCATAAAACATATAAAACCATACCACATGGCATCTATAGAACATTCCCGACTCTTCCAAAAACTCTTGTCCATATAACCTTGTACACAGACTGTAATGAACAGCTTCAAAATCAAAAAAGAATGACTTGGAGAGACCCCTTTCAACTATAAATCGTTAGAACCGACATAAAGAAATAATCTTTACTAATTTCTTAGATTTTATTAGAAAACATCAAAACGCACGCTAAATGACCTTTATAGAATACCTGGAATCTTCCAACAACGTTTTTCATTATAACTAAGAGCCTCATTAGTACACATCCAAAATGACAGAAAAAATGGTTTTTATAGACCCTTTTCAACTATTTATCGTCAGAACACTTAAATGACCGTTTTTACTAACTTCTGAGAGATTAATCAGAAAGTGTCAAAAATCACACAAATGACCCCTATAGAACATTTTCCACTCCAACAACTTTTGTAATTATTACCAACAGAACAGACTGTCATGAAGAGCTTCATTAGTACACATCCAAAATCATACAAAAATGAACTGTATAGACAAATTTCCAATACAAATCGTCAGAACCGACTTAAATGATCGTCTTTACTGGCTTCTGATGTATTCATTAGAGGATATCCAATTGACCTCTATATAACATTCTCGACCATTCCAAGTACTTAGTAATCTCCTACAGAGACTGTAATGAGCAGCTCCATTATAACACATCCAAAATCACACAAAAATGACCTGGATACACCCTTTTGTATTATAAATCATTAGAAACGACAGAAAAAATGAAAAATCACAATAAAAGAGTCTTCAAACAACTTTTGTCATTAATGAAGAGCTTCATTAGTACACATCCAAAATCACACAAAAATAACTTGCATAGACCCTTTTCCATTATAATTCGTCGGACCCGACTTAAATGATCGTCTTTCATAAGTTCTTAGAAATTCATCAGAAAATGACTCTCCCAACAACTTTCCTCATCATAACCAACTTAGTACACACCCAAAAATCATACAAAAATGATATTTAAAGACCCCTTTCTACTATATATCGTCAGAACCGACTTACATGATCGTCTTTACTAATTTCTGAGGGATTCATTAAAAGACATCCAAAATCACTCTAAATGACCTCTAAAAGTACATTTTTGACTCTCCCAACAACTTTTGTCATAATAACCAACTTAAAGGACTATAATGAGGAGCTTCATTAGTACACATCAAAAATCACACAAGAATGACCTGGATAGACCCCTTTCAACTATATATCGTTAGAACCGACATAAAGAAATACTCTTTACTAATTTCTTAGATTTATTAGAAAACATCAAAACTCACACTAAATGACCTTTATAGAACACCTCGAATCTTCCAAAAACTTTTGTCATTATAACCAACTTAAAGGACAATAATGAAGAGCTTCATTAGTACACATCCAAAATGACAGAAGAAATTGTGTTTATAAACCCGCTTCAACTATTAATCGTCAGTTCACGTAAATGACCGTTTTTACTAACTTCTGAGAGATTAATCAGAAAGTATCAAAAATCACACCAAATGACCCAAATAGAACATTCCCGAATCCTCCAACAACTTTTGTCATTATAACCAACTTACCAGACTGTCATGAAGAGCTTCATTAGTACACATCCAAAATCATATAAAAATGACCTGTATAGACAAATTTCCAATATAAATCGTCAGAACCGACTTAAATGATCGTCTTTACTAGCTTCTGAGAGATTCATTAGAGGACATCCAATTGACCTCTATATAACATTCTCGACCACTCCAAGTACTTTGTAATCTACAAAGACTGTAATGAGCAGCTTCATTATAACACATCCAAAATCACACAAAAATGACCTGGATAGACCCTTTTCTACCATAGATTATTAGAACCGACTTAAAAGAGAGTCTTTGCAAGCTTCTGAGAGATTCATCAGAAAAAATGAAAAATCACAATAAAAGACTCTTCAAACAACTTTTGTCATTATAACCAACTTAACAGACTGTAATGCAAAGCTTCATTAGTACACATCCAAAATCACACAGAAATAACCTGCATAGACCTTTTTCCATTATAAATCGTCGGAACGGGCTTAACTGATCGTCTTTAATAAGTTCTTAGAAATTCATCAGAAAACGTCCGAAATCAAACCTTATGACCTCTGTAGAACATTCTCGACTCTCCCAACAACTTTTGTCATCATAACCAACTTAACAGACTATAATGAAGAGCTCCATTAGTACACATCCAAAATCATACAAAAATGACCTGTAATGACCCCTTTCTACTATAAATCGTCAGATCCGACTAACATGATCGTCTTTACTAACTTCTGAGGGATTCATTAGAAAATACCCAACATCACTCTAAATGACCTCTATAGAAGATTCTCGACTCTTCCAACAACTTTTGCCATTATAACCAACTTAACAGACCCTAATGACGAGCTTTGTTTCTACACATTCAGAAAATGAGATTTATAGACCATTTTCCACAATCAATCGTTTGAACCAAATGAAAAAGATTCATCAGAAAACAACCAAATTACCTGTATAGAGCATTATCGACTCTCCCAACAGCTTTTTTCATTGTAACAAACTTACCAGACTTCAATGAAGAGATTCATTAGTCCACATCTAAAATCACACAAAAATGACCTCTATAGACTATCAATCAACATTACCGACTTCATAGATCTTGTTTACTATCTTCTGAGATATCTATCAGAAAACATCCAAAATCACTCCAAATGACCTCTATAAAACATTATCGACTCTTCCAACAATTTATGTCATTAATGAAGACCTTCTTAAGTATATATACAAAATCATAAAAAAATAACCTCTATACACCCCTCTCCAATATAAAACCTAAGAACCGATTTAAAGGATCGTCATTAATAACTTCTGAGAGATACATCAGCAAGCATGCAAAACCACACTAAATGACCATAACAGAACATTGTTAACACTTCCGGCAACTTCTCTCATTTTAACCAACTTTATAGACTAATGAAAAGGTTCATTTGTATTCATTGAAAATCACACACAAATGAAGTCATTTCCATTATGAATCTTCAGAACCGATTGAAATGATCGTATTTAATGTTCTTAGAGATTCATCAGAAAACGTTCAAAATCACACCAAATGACCTCTAAAAGAACATTCTCGACTCTCCCAACAACTTTGGTCATCATAACCAACTTTACAGACTACAATAAAAAGCTTCATTAGTACACAAAATGACACAAAAATGACCTGTAGAAAATCCTTTCTACTATAGTTCATCAAAACAAACTTAAATGATCGTGTTTATTAGCTTCTGAGAGATTCATTAGAATGTATCCAAAATCACACCAAGTGACGTCTATTGAAGTTTCTCGAATCTTCAAACAGCTTTTGTCATTATCACCTAATTAACAGACTGTAATGAAGAGCTTCATTGATACACGTCCAAAAGCGCACAAAAATGTCCTGTATAGAGCATTTTCCACTTCTTCACAAAACATAAAATCACACCAAATGGCATCTAAAGAACATTCCCGACTCTTCCAAAAACTCTTGTCCATATAACCTTATACACACACTGTAATGAACAGCTTTATTATTACACATCCAAAATCACCCAAGAAAGACCTTTAATCATTAGAACCGACTGAAAAGAGGGTGTTTACAAGCCTCTGAGAGATTCATCAGAAAAAATAAAATATCACAATAAAAGACTCTTCAAACAACTTTTGTCATTATAACCAACTTAGCAGACTGTATTGAAGAGCTTCATTAGTACACATCCAAAATCACACAAAAATAACCTGCAGAGACCCTTTTCCATTAAAAATCGTCGGAACCGACTTAAATGATCATCTTTAATAATTTCTTTGAAATTCAACAGAAAACGTCCGAAATCAAACCATATGACTGTAATGAACAGCTTTATTATTACACATCCAAAAACACAAAAGAATGACCTGGATAGACCCCTTTCAACTATAAATCGTTAGAACCGATTAAAAGCAATAGTCTTTACTAATTTCTTAGAATTTTTAGAAAACATAATAACACACTAAATGACCTTTATAGAACACCTCGAATCTTCCAACAACTTCTGTCATTATAACCAACTTAAAGGACTATAATGAAGAGCTTCATTAGTAAAAATCCAAAATGACAGAAAAAATGGTTTATAGACCCTTTTCAACTATTAATCATCAGAACACGTAAATGATCGTCTTTACTAACTTCTGAGAGATTAATCACAAAGCATCAAAAATCACACCAAATGACCCCTATAAGACATTCTCGACTCCAACAACTTTTGTCATTAAAACCAATTTAACAGACTGTCATGAAGAGCTTCATTAATACACATCCAAAATCATACAAAAATGACCTGTATAGACAAATTTCATATATATATATATGTTCATTAGAGGACATCCAATTGACCTCTATATAACATTATCGACCATTCCAAACACTTTGTAATCTCCTACACAGACTGTAATGAGCAGCTCCATTTTAACACATCCAAAATCACACAAAAATGACCTCTATAGAAGATTCTCGACTCTTCTAACAACTTTTGACTTTGTAACCAACTTAACAGACCCTAATGAGGAGCTTTGTTTGTATACATTCAAAATCACACAAAAATGACTATTTTTCACAATCAGTCGTTTGAACTAACTGAAAATTATTGTCTTTACGAACTTCTGAAAGATTCACCAGAAAACAACCAAAATTACTTCAATTATCGTCTGTGATGAAGAGATTCATTAGTCCACATCTGAAATCACACAAAATTGACTTCATAGATCTTGTTTACTGACGTCTGAGATTATTATCACAAAGCATCCAAAACCACTCCAAATGACCTCTATAGAACATTATCGACTCTTCCAACTATTTATGTCATTAATGAAGAGCATCATTAGTTTTATCCAAAATCGTAAAAAAATGACCTCTATACACCCCTTTCCAATATAAAACTTAGAACCGACTTAAAGGATCGTCATTAATAACTTCTGAGAGATACATAAACAAGCAGGCAAAACCATTTTAGACCATTGTCAACTCTTCCGGCAACACTACTTTTAACTAACTTAACAGAATGTAATGAAAAGGTTTATTATTATTCATTCAAAATCACCAAAAAATGAACCCTTTTCCAATATGAATCGACAAAACCGACTGAAATGATCGTATTTAATGTTCGTAGAGACTCATCAGAAAACGTCCAAAATCACACCAAATGACCTCTAATTCTCGACTCTCCCAACAACTTTTGTCATTATAACCAACTTTACAGACTGCAATACAAAGCTTCATTAGTACACATCCAAAATAACACAAAAATGACTTGAAGAAAACCCTTTCTACTATAGTTCCTCAAAACCAACTTAAATGATCGTGTTTATTAACTTCTGAGAGATTCATTGAAAAGCATCCAAAATCACACCAAGATTCTCGACTCTTCCAACAGCTTTTGTCATCATAACCTAATTAATAGACTGTAAAGAAGAGCTTCATTGATACACATCCAAAAGCGCACAAAAATGTCCCCTATGGAGCATTTTCCACATCAAATCGTCAGAACCGACTGAAATGATCGCCATTACTAACTTCTCAAAGATTCTTCCTAAAACATATAAAATCACACCAAATGGCATCTGTAAATCATTCTCGACTCTTCCAAAAACTCTTGTCCATATAACATTCTACAGAGTCTGTAATGAACAGCTTCATTATTACACATCGAAAATCACACAAGAATGACCTGGATAGACCCCTTTCAACTATAAATTGTTAGAACCGACATAAGGAAACAGTCTTTACTAATTTCTTAGATTTTGTTAGAAAACATCAAAACCCACACTAAATCACCTTTATAGAAAACCTCGAATCTTCCAACTTTTATCATTATAACTAACTTAAAGGACTATAATGAAGAGCTTCCTTAGTACACACATCCAAAATGACAGAAAAAATGTTTATAGACCCTTTTCAACTATTAATCGTCAGCATACTTAAATGACCGTTTTCACTACCTTCTGAGACATTAACCAGAAACTATCAAAAATCACAACATTCTCGACTCCAAAAAATTTGTCATTATAACCAACTTAACAAACTGCCATGAAAAGCTTCACTAGTACACATCCAAAATCATACAAAAATGACCTGTAAAGACATATTTCCAATATAAATCGTCAGAACCGACTTAAGAGATCGTCTTTACTAGCTTTTGAGGGATTCATTAGAGGACATCCAATTGACCTCTATATAACATCCTCGACCATTCCAAGTACTTTGTAATCTCCTACACAGACTGTAATGAGCAGCTGCATTATAACACATCCAAAACCACAAAAAAATGACCTGGATTGACACTTTTGTACCATAAATCATTAGAACCGACAGAAAAACTGAAATATAACAATGAAAGACTCTTCAAACAAATTTTGTCATTATAACCAACTTAACAGACTGTAATGAAGAGCTTCATTAGTACACATCCAAAATCACACAGAAATAACTTAACTTGCATAGACCCTTTTATATTATAAATCGTTGGAACCGACTGAAATGATCGGGTTTAATTAGTTCTTAGAAAATAGTCAAAAAAACACTCTCCCAACAACTTTCGTCATCATAACCAACTTAACAGATTATAATGATGAGCTCCGTTAGTACACACCCAAAAATCATACAAAAATGATCTGTGAAGACCACTTTTTACTATAGATCGTCAGAACCGACTTACATGATCGTCTCTACTAACTTCTGAGGGATTCATTAGAAGACATCCAAAATCACTCTAAATGACCTCTGTAGAAGATTCTCGACTCCCAACAACTTTTGTCATTGTAACCAACTTAACAGACCCTAATGAGGAGCTTTGTTTGTACACCTTCAAAATCACTCAAAAATGACATTTATAGACCATTTTCCACAATCAATCGTTTGAACCAACTGAAAATGATCGTCTTAACTAACTTCTGAAAGATTCATGAGAAAACAACCAAAATAACTCCAAATGACCTGTAGAGAGCATTATCGACTCTTCCAACAGCTTTTGTCATTATAACAAACTAAATAGAATCTAATGAAGAGATTCATTAGTTCACATCTGAAATCAAACAAAAATACCCTCTATAGATTCTTTTGTACCATAAATCATTAGAACCGACAGAAAAAATGAAAAATCACAATAAAAGAGTCTTCAAACAACTTTTGTCATCATAACCAACTTAACAGACTATAATGAAGAGTTCCATTAGTACACACCCAAAATCATACAAAATGACCTGTAAAGACCCCTTTTTACTATAAATCGTCAGAACCGACTAACATGATCGTCTTTACTATCTTCTGAGGGATTTTTCAGAAAAAAATCCAAAATCACTCTAAATGACCTCTATGGAAGATTCTCGACTCTTTCAACATATTTTGCCATTATAACCAACTTAACAGACCCTAATGAGGGGCTTTGTTTGTACACATTCAAAATCACTCAAAAATGACTTTTATAGACTATTTTCCAATATCAATCGTTTGAACCAACTAACTTCTAAAATATTTATCAGAAAATAACCAAAAAACCTATATAGATCATTATCAACGCTTCCAACGGCTTTTGTCATTGTAACAAACTTAACAGACTCCAATAAAGAGATTCATTAGTCCACATCTGAAATAACAAAAGAATGACCTCTATAGACTATCAACCATCATAACCGACTTTTGAGATATTTATCATAAAACATCCAAAATCACTCCAAATGACCTCTCTAGAACATTATCGACTCCCAACAATTTATGTCATTTATATATATTAATATATATTACTATATATCCAAAGTCATAAAAAAATGACCTCTATACACCCCGTTCCAATACAAATCCCCAGAACCGACTTAAAAGATCAGAGATACATCAGCTAGCACTCAAAACCACAATAAATGAACATTATAGAACATTGTCAACTCTTCCGGCAACTTCTCTCATTTTAACCAACTTAACAGACTAATGAAAAGGTTCATTAGTATTCACTCAAAATCACCCAAAAATGAACCCTTTTCCAATATAAATCGTCAGAACCGACTGAAATGATGGTATTTAATGTTCTTTGATATTCATCAGAAAACGTCCAAGATCAAACCAAATGACTTCCAAAAGAACAATATCGACTCTCCCAACAACTTTTCTCATTATAGCCAACTTTACAGACTGCAATAAAAAGCTTCATTAGTACACATCCAAAATGACATATATATGACCTATAGAGACCCCTCAAAACCAACTTAAATGATCGTGTTTATTAACTTCTGAGAGATTCATTAGAAAACATCCAAAATCACTCTTCCAACAGCTTTTGTCATTATAACCTAATTAACGGACTCTAATGAACAGCTTCATTGATGCACATCAGAAAGCGCAAATGAATGTCCTCTGTGGAGCATTTTCCACTTCAAATCGTCAGAACTGACTGAAATGATCGTCCTTACTAAATACTCAAAGATTTTTCACATAACATATAAAATCACACTAAATGGCATCTATACAAAACATTCCCGACTCTTCCAAATAACCTTGTACACAGATTGTAATGAACAGCTTCATTATTACACATCGAAAGTCACAAAAAATGACCTGGATAGACCCCTTTCAACTATAAATCGTTAGAACCAACATAAAGAAATAGTCTTTACTAATTTCTTAGATTTATTTTAGAAAACATCAAAACTCACACTAAATGACCTTTATAGAATACCTTGAATCTTCCAACAACTTTTGTCATTATAACCAACTTAAAGGACTATAATGAGGAGCATCATTAGTACACATACAAAATGACCGAAAAAATGTGTTTATAGACCCTTCTCAACTATTAATCGTCAGAACACTTAAATGACTGTTTTTACTAACTTCTAAGAGATTAATCAGAAAGTATCAAAAATCACACCAAACGACACGTATAGAATATTCTCGACTCCTCCAACAACTTTTTTCATTATATAAAACTTAACAGACTGTCATGAAGAGCTTCATTAATGTATACATCCAAAATCATACAAAAATGACCTGTACAGTCAAAATTCCAATATAAATCTGCAGAACCGACTTAAATGATCGTTTTTACTAGCTTCTGAGTGATTCATTAGAGGACATCCAATTGACCTCTATATAGCATTTTCGACCATTCCAAGTACTTTGCAATCTCCTACACAGACTCTAATGAGCAGCTTCATTATAACACATCCAAAATCACACAAAAATGAACTTGATAGACCCTTTTCTACCATAAATCATTAGAACCGACTTTAAAGAGTCTTTACAAGCTTCTGAGAGATTCATCAGAAAAAATGAAAAAATCACAATAAAAGACTCTTCAAACAACTTTTGTCATTATAAACAACTTAACAGACTGGAATGAATAGCTTCAATAGTACATATCGAAAATCACACAGAACTTGCATAGACCTTTTTCCATTATAAAACGTCAAAACCGACTTAAATGATCGTCTTTACTAACTTTCGAGATATTTATCATAAAATATCCAAAATCACTCCAAATGACCTCTATAGACCGTTATCGACTCTTCCAACAGTTTATGTCATTAATGAAGAGCTTCATTAGTATATATCCAAAATCATAAAAAAATGACCTCTATACACCCCTTTCCAATATAAGATCCCAGAACCGACTTAAAGGATCGTCATTAATAACTTCTCAGAGATAAATCAGCAAGCACGGAAAACCACACTAAATAACCATTATAGAACAATGTCGACTCTTCTTACAACTTCTCTCATTTAAACCAACTTAACAGACTGTAATGAAAAGGTTCATTCAAAATCACACCAAAATGAACCCTTTTCCAATATAAATCGTCAGAACCGACTGAAATGATCGTATTTAATGTTCTTAGAGATTCATCAGAAAACGTCCAAAATCACACCAAATGACCTCTGAAAAACAATTCTCCACTCTCCCAACAACTTTTGTCACTATAACCAACTTTACGGACTGCAATAAAAAGCTTCATTAGTACACATGCAAAATGACACAAATATGACCTATAGAGACCCCTTTCTACTATAGTTCCTCAAAACCAACTTAATTGATCGTATTTATTAACTTTTGAGAAACTAATTAGAAAGCATCCAAAATCACACTAAGTGACGTCTATAGAAGGCTCTCGACTCTTCCAACAGCTTTTGTCATTATAACCTAGTTAACAGACTGTAATGAGGAGCTTCGTTGATAGCGCATAAAACTGTCCTCTATGTAGCATTTTCCACTTCAAATCGTCAGAACCGACTGAAATGATCGTCCTTACTAATTTCTCAAAGATTCTTCACAAAACATATAAAATCACACCAAATGGCATCTATAGAACATTCCCGACTCTTCCAAAAACTCTTGTCCATATAACCTTGTACACAGACTTTTATGAACAGCTTCATTATTACACATCGAAATTCACACAATAATGACTGGATAGACCCCTTTCAACTATAAATCGCTAGAACCGACATAAATAGTCTTTACTAATTTCTTAGATTTTTTTAGAAAACATCAAAACACAGAGTAGATGACCTGTAAAGACCCCTATCTACAATAAATCGTCAGGACACCTCGAATCTTCCAACAACTTTTGTCATTATAACTAACTTAAACGACTACAATGAAGAGCTTCATTAGTACACATCCAAAATGACAGAAAAAAATGGTGTTTATAGACCCTTTTCAACTATTAATCGTCAGAATTCTTATATGACCGTTTTTAATAACATCTGAAAATTTAATCAGAAAGTATCAAAAATCACACCAAATGACACCTATTGAACATTCTCGACTCCAACAACTTTCGTCATCATAACCAACTTAACAGAGCTTCATTAGTACACATCCAAAATCATACAAAAATGACCTGTATAGACAAATTTCCAATATAAATCGTCAGGAACGACTTAAATGATCGTCTTTACTAGCTTCTGAGGGATTCATTAGAGGACGTCCAATTGACCTCTATATAACATTTTCGACCAATCCAAGCACTTTGTAATCTCCTACACAGACTTGATGAGCAGCTTTATTATAACAAATCCAAAATCACACAAAAATGACCTGGATAGACCCTTTTCTACTAGAAATCATTAGAACCGACAAAGAAAAATAAAAAATCACAATAAAAGACACTTCAAACAACTTTTGTCATTATAACCAACTTAACAGACTCTAATGAAGAGATTCCTTAGTCCATATCTGAAATCACACAAAAATGACCTCTATAAGCTATCAATCACCATTACCGACTTCATAGATCGTGTTTATTAACTTCTGATACATTTATCAGAAAACATCCAAAATCACTCCAAATTACCTCTATAGAACATTATCGACTCTTCCAACAATTTATGTCATTAATGAAGAGCTTCATTAGTATGTATCCAAAATCATAAGAAATGACCTCTCTACACCCCTTTCCAATATAAAACCCCAGAGCCGACTTAAAAGATCGTCATTAATAAATTCTCAGACATACATCAGCAAGCACGCAAACCAAGCTAAATGACCATTATAGAACTTTTTCAACTCTACCGGCAACTTCTCTCATTTTAACACATTGTAATGAAAAGGTTCATTATCATTCATTCAAAATCACCCAAAAATATACCCTTTTCCAATATAAATCGTCAGAACCGACTTAATGTTCTTAGATATTCATCAGAAAACGTCCAAAATCACACCAAATGACCTCCAAAAGAACATTCTCGACCCTCCCAACAACTTTTTTCATTATAAACAACTTTACAGACTGCAATAAAAAGCTTCATTAGTACACATCCTAAATGACACAAAAATGACCTATAGAGACCCCTTCTATTATAGTTCCTGAAAACCAACTTAAATGATCGTGTTTATTAACTTCTGAGAGATTCATTAGAAAGCATCCAAAATCACACCAAGTGACGTCTATAGAAGATTCTCGACTCTTCCAACATCTAATTAAGAAACTAATGAAGAGCACAAAATTGTCCTCTGAAGCATTTTCAACTTCAAATCGTCAGAACCGACTAAAATGATCGTCCTTACTAATTGCTCAAATATTTTTCACAAAACATATAAAATCATACTAAATGGCATCTACAGAACATTTTCGACTCATCCAAAAACTCTTGTCCATATAACCTTGTACACAGAATGTAATAAACAGATTCATTATTACACATCGAAAATCACCCAAGAATGACCTGGATAGACCCCTACCAACTATAAATCGTTAGAAGCGACATAAAGAAATAGTCTTTACTAATTTCTTAGATCTTTTTAGAAAACATCAAAACTCACACTAAATGACCATTATAGAACATTGTCAGATCTTCAGGCAACATTTTTCACTTTAACCAACTGTAATGAAAAGGTTCATTAGTAATCATTCAAAATCACCAAAAAATGAACCGACTTAAATGTTCGTATTTAATGATCCTAGAGATTCATCAGAAAACGTCCAATATCCCAACAAATGACCTCTAAAAGAACATTCTCGACTCTCCCAACAACTTTTGTTATTATAACCATCTTTACAGAATGCAATAAAAAGCTTCATTAGTACACATCCAAAATAACACATATATGACCTATAGAGACCCTTTTCTACTATAGTTCCTCAAAACCAACTTAAATGATCGTGTTTATTAACTTCTGAGAGATTCATTAGAAGGCATCCAAAAACACACCGAGTGACGTCTATAGATTCTAGACTCTTCCAACGGCTTTTGTAATCATAATCTAATTAAGAGCTTCATTGATACACATCCAAAAACGCACAAAAATGTCCTGTATAGAGCATTTTCCAGCTCAAATCGTCAGAACAGACCGAAATGATTGTTTATACAAATTTCTCAAAGATTCATCACAAAACATATAAAATCACACCAAATGGTATCTATAGAACATTCTCTACTTTTTCAAAAACTCTTGTCCTTATAACCTTGTACACAGACTGTAATGAAGTTTCATAATTACACATCCAAAATCACACAAGAATGACCGGGATAGACCCCTTTCATCTATAAATGTTAGAACCGACAAAAAGAAATAGTTTTTACTAATTTCATAGACTTTTTTAGAAAACATCAAAACTCACTAAATAACCTTTAGAGAACACATCGAATCTTCCAACAACTTTTGTCTTTATAACCAACTTAAAGAACTATAAT
>JAVBXA012067004.1:0-14389 GCA_034781895.1 Psittacara finschi | reverse complement strand
CCAGACCAAAACATCACTAAGCAGTAACCGAAACACTGGTGTTATCAGCGCTGTTCCCAGGCCCAAAATCAAAAACACAGCGCTGCACCAGCTACCAAGAAGCAGAAAAAAATGACTGCTGCTGCTGAACCCATGACATTCTCCCACCAGTAACAGCTCTATATCAGCTCAGGAAGGGCAGAGCTGTGCAAGTCAAGGGCAGCCAGGTCC
Organism: Psittacara finschi; assembly: GCA_034781895.1. NCBI lineage: Eukaryota > Metazoa > Chordata > Aves > Psittaciformes > Psittacidae > Psittacara > Psittacara finschi. The sequence goes on along the minus strand of JAVBXA012067004.1, from coordinate 14,179 downwards.
CTTGCTTGTCAGGAGAAGGCAAGGTGTTAGCCAAGTCTTTTTCTTCCTGAGCACCACTTCACACTTCAGTGTGTTTTGAGACTGTTGTCACATCCTTGGGAAACAACCAACCTATCTATTGAGCAATGCTGATTTAAAGTATTCCCTAATAGAGCTTGAGGGAAAAATCCAGTCTTCAAAGATTTTTTGAGGAAACTTTCAAAATGTCTTTCTCAAAGCAGTTTAATTAGTTTTGGAAAGTATCTCCCTTCATTGAAGGTTTTGCCATCAAAAGGCCAATTACCTGAAATCAGAAGTATTTAGACTTTCAAATGCCACCCAGATGTGTCCTAGGAATGAATTATGAATACCTTTTGACACCCCAAGCATATTTCTGATGGACATCATTGCCTGTCATTAACTAGATGGATAATCATTTGCAATAGGAGAGAGATAAGATGCCTCTTCTGGGGTAGAAAGTCCATTTAAAGACCCAATATAGAGGGACAGGTTGAAGAATTAGTAAGAATTTCCTCTGGATCTGGTATTCCACTGGCCTACTATCTGTGTAATCCTCCAAGCCAGCATAAAAAGTCAGGGGGTTTTAATTCTCTGCCATGCTTTTCCCAATTTTATCACAGGAAAACATCTGCTTTATTTACTTGGCTGCATTGGCTGTAGTCCCCAATCTTCATGCAAGTTAGGTGTTTTATTTTAATGAAAATTACCTTTTTCATTCCCCACTCAAGACTAGAGCTTTCCTCTGAGATTGCCAATAACAAATGTCTCCTGCAGGGACAGGAAAATGAACTCAAGTGCTTGGGAACTACACTTGCAGGTATTACAACATTTCAAATTTGGATATGTTAGAAATCAGAACAGATGCACAAGTTTAGAGATTATCTGAAACACAAATACTTTTTAAAATCCACTATAATCCATTATTTCAACTTTGATGTTTTGCTTCATTATACTACACTTTAGTGAATGTTTCTCTGTAAAAATCTAACACATAAAACACTGACTTTATGAACAGACAATACTTTGGCATTAGTATTTACTGATCACCAGCATAGCTTTCTCCTAATACTACCAAATAAAATAGCAATAGTCAGTGTTAATACCCAGCCATAAAAAGCGCAACATATCCAGTTAGAACTCCAGAACAGAAGAGTTTAAAGAAATTAAGTTTTATTTTGTTCCTTGGTGGGGGGAAGAACATTGGAAGTTCCTAGGCACTTTTTTTTCCTTAATAAAATGATTTCATTACAGGTCGATCAAAATGAGGTTTTGACTTTACCTCCTTGAGGTGTTTTATTTCCTTTTCTTCTGTTCAACTACAACATATAACTGCCAGGTCATCTTGATGTATTATTAAACAAAAAAAGCAAAAGTCCAAACAATTATCTTCATCAGTCTTCGGCAGCATCTGGGGGAGAGAGATGCATGCCCTAAAGCAACCTGGATTAATTCAAATATATTTTTCCCAAAACAGAAGCATTTCATGAGGACAAGTTAGCCCAATTTTAGCTAGTGTGAAAGCAGAAGTACAACTGCCTCCTCTCTTTCATGGTCAGAGATTGTTTTCCCAACTTGATCCATTAACGACTGCAGAACAAGAAATGGGACCTTATGTTTGTATTTCTCCACTGAATAAATGCTGTTTGGCATTTCAAAGCCTTTCTGGGGACTAGAATATGCATTAATTCTGGTTTTCAATATAGCCTACAGCTCTTCAACAGCCTTAAAAATGCTATTTTTTATAAGAAAACACAAAATCATGTCTGCTACTACATGTACATATTCTAAAAAGCTGTTTCATTTTTGCCTTTGAAAAATAAAGCGCAGTTGTTAGAAAAGAAATTGCCATATATTGGATTTTTGCCTGTGGCTGAAAACTTAAAACAATCCGTCTGTTGCTTCTGGTGAACTTCATTCTGGCATCACTTCATTTTTTTATTCCTTTTTCCCCCCCTCAGTTCTTATATGTGACCACCATTTACTTCATTTTAAAGTAAGATCGCACATGTATTTGCATCCTGTATGCAGAGAGCTATCCAATCAAGATTTAACCACCATGCAGTCCTCTACAAATATAATGAATAAATAGATAGAGATTGCTACCAGCACAACACTTGGAAAATGCTAAAGACTACAGCTCAGAAAAAATAGCCATGAAAATACAGAAGACTGGTAATCAGGTTGACATTATCTCCACACTTGTTAAAACCTGCAAGATAACATCAGAGTTGCACTGATTCACCTCTAGGCAGTATAAACTAAGGAAACCTCTATTTCCAGCTCAGAGAGATGCAACCTAAGAAGCCTGTTAGAAGTAATTTGGGGCCAGCTGTTATGGCTGATTGCTAAATAACAAATTATGAAGGAATCTGCTACTTCACAAACTCAGAACACCACATGCATTTTGTAATCAAGTATCAATGCCCATATGCTTGTGATTTACACACACTTGGGCCAATTGCCATGTGAGAGAGGACTTCTGCAGTCTTACCCCAACAGGAAATAGGTAGAAAATTGCCACACAGCAGTACTAATATTTCTCTTACATGATTCTACTCCCAGATTTTCAGATCAGCATTTCAGATGTCTCATTGGAGACTGAATTTAAGCCGCAAGGGCAAATTGCATGTTCATTCACTCCACCCCCTTGGTAGAGTCTCCAGCACACTCTCAGAGCTGCAGGAAACCTCAATCTGCAAGGCTGATTCAGAACCAGGTTTCCCAGAGCTGCAACTGTGCGAGTCGAGGTTTTGATGGGCACTGTTTTTCTAATTAGAAGTTTCATGTAGGAAAACCAAAACAATTTCACTGATAACCAAAAGGAACAATTTTTGCAGGAGTTCTGCAGGGCAGCACAAAGAACAAGGACAGGGAAAGGAAGCCTTCTAACCAGATTTAAGCAGACAACAATAGGATGTAATTGGAACAATTTATGACAGTAAGTAAATGACAGGAAACTCTGAAATGCACAGTCAGTTTTATATCCCATTGGAGAAAACCGGAAAAACTAAAACCTGATTCAAATTGTGAATTTTGGGTAGCACATCAGTGATAATTCCACACATATAAATGAGCCTAATTTTAACAAAGAACAACTCCACAAAACAAAGACATCTTTTGGGAGGCGGGGTTTCTTTAGTTTGGGTTTTGTTTTTACCAGCCCAACAAAACGTGACCTTCATAGACCCTAGACCTACCTCTACTTACCTTGCACAACATGAAGAAATTGCTGCCCAAAATGGCAGTACAAGCTACTGCTGTTGAGTTGGTCCACAGATAAACACTTTTTGACTGTGAAACTAAATATTGCATATTTATTTTTGTTCTGGATTGCAGGGGGGAAGGGGGAGAGAAAACTCTGGAACAGATCACTCATGGAGGTAATAGTCTTGAGATGTTTAAGAACAGTTTGAACAACATCTGCCAGGAATGGCAAAATTTTAGTTAACCTTGCCTCAGAGCAGAGAAAGATTAGAACACGATGAACCCAAGCTTACATGCAAATTGTATGTGCCTATGATAATAAGCATACCAATAGCTGGTCTTACAGTTTAAAGTCAAGAGAAAACGACTCAGTTGTCAAATTTTGACATTTCAGCTTTTTTCCCATCAGATTTCATTGGAATAATCCATTTCCTCCCTCGTTTCAGCCTCAATAAGAGTACAGTTCTGATGAAAAACTGTCAAAAAAAATCAGATGGCTCTTGTGAAGATTATTACAGGGTACAGTTCACACCTGTAATATTTTCCCTGCCAGGCAAAGTGCAAGTTCCCTCACTAAGGCAATTGCAATAATATCATGACAACTTCTAAAAAGAAGATAATTATAATCAGAGGAAAAGAGCATACGGCTGATCTCAACAAAGGGATTAACATACCCCACCTCAAAAATATAATTACCAAGAGATTCAAGATGAAGGAAGATGAAGCAAAGTTAGCAGTTAGGGATGCTGTGTACCCCAAATATTTTAATACAAAGGCAAACGCATAAAGCCATGTACTCATTTAGTTAAAACCACAATGAAGTGGCTATAAGCACATGGTAGGAATCTCAAACCCAGTGACAGAAAGAAAAGCAAAGGTAGGAGTATCCTCAAAGTTATACATTTAAAAGATGAGTTTAAAAGGTAAATTACAACCCCAAACAAGCAAAATGACACTTTGCATTAACCATAAAGACACCAGTGGGGAAGCAGATTCTGCGGCTACGTGGACTGTGTGTCTACTAAGCAAGCAGCAGCTAGCACCAGGAAGTTAGTCTAGCTGGTCAGGATGGACATTCCTGCAGGATACTCATAGCAACTGTGTGGCCACACTTCATGCGCTTCGGGTGCACTCACACAAGGATTTAAGTGAGATCTAGACAGCACACTGAAAACACCCACCCCAGCTTACTGTATGATAGCCTTTAGTTTTCTGTATGGGGAGCTGATTGCCTATCAAAGGACCAAGGGTTACTCAATTACCAATCATTCATGAATACTTTTTTCCTAGAGTACAGCTTAACCTACTCCTGCACTACCCACACTAGCCTATAATTTCAGCATTCATCAAAACCTGCCCATTCCCATCCTTCTGGGCTACACAGTCTCATCAGTCTAAAAATTAATTATTTAATGGCAAGGTCTTAAAAAGCATCCCAAACACTTGTAAAATCTTTACTTCAATCCATAGCAAATATCACTATTACTTGCTTGTAATAAACCGCTGTTGAAATGACTCAGAAAAACTGGGATCCCATTTTAAGTCAGCACACATCCTTTCTTTCACTTCAGTGGACATAGACTAATCTTCAGTGTAATCCAATAAAATAGCAACTTCGCTAAGCAACATGAATGCTCACATATAATCCAGCAAAATACTTGCTATGTTTAGTGTTTAGCTTCCTCAGGGAAGAACAACATGTTCACTTCCTTGTGCTGGGGCACTCTGATGTACTGCTGCAAGCTATTATTTCACATGACTTGCAATATTTTGCAGAGCCCACCCTTTCTCCTCCTCCCTAATATTTATGGTTTATTTTCTTTTCCCCTTTGCCCTGTTTGCGGTTAAAACTGACTTAACAGTATTGAATTTGCTGGTTCAAATTAGCTTCAAATGATGTTATTCTACTACGTCTCCATGCCTATTTTCAGTGTACTTATTGCTGAATAAGCTAAAGGCGAGCCAGGCAAGAAGATTTTACTTTGCAGCTTAGCAAAAGATGCTATCTCTATGCCACTCGCATTAAAGAAAACCACAGCATAATACACTAGAGGTTTTACAGGAGGCCAGTCTGATTTGGTGCTTTTAAAACAACTCTAGCATGCCTGTAATTTGATGGAAGCCATCTGCAGGCTACTGTCACCACACTTTAAGAATTGGTTTGCTAGACAAGAAGAATGGGAAAGAGTCTTTTGTCACATAGAGTAAGATATACTCACTGAACATCTGCTCCAATAGGACTGAAACATAAGCGGAACTTTCAGCATCCACAAAGTCAAAAGCAACCTGTACAAATTAAGAACTCGACTAGCCAAGTCTTCCCATCTAAGCAGCGTGGCTCTCACTGTCTGCATTTTGTTATAGGTCACATTCAGATGCCAGGTGCAGGATCACCTGGTTTATGCATTCAAATCTGGGATTATCACAAACCCTTTACTTCACTTTCCCAAGGCTGTACACAGGTAGCAGCTGAAGGACCAAAACAGGGAATATAGTTCAAAATTTAGAGGAGGACAGTACTTATTCATTCAGTTGCAAGAGCCCAGGTCCCTTCCTCTCCCATGGAAAAATCCTATAGTAGAAATCAAGCTAATCCCACTGCAAGTACTATTTCCCTTTGAAGTCTACAATTCAGATTGATGTTTTATTTTCTTTCTGCATATTTTATCCTTTTTCACATTAAAGTTGGACATTTTAATGTGCTACAAAATAATGAACTATACAAGATTAGTAATACGTATGCAGGTATATATGTTATGTGTGACTTATATCAGGAAGCATTCCCAAAATGGTAGAATTTACTATAAAGTCCCATATTAAATTGAATGTGATGGCAAGACTACACTATAGTTGAAATGACACTTACTGAACTGATAGAAAGCTGTGGTTCTGTAGTATCTGTAATGATGAAGACACTGAATGGGAAAGCCCAGGCATTATCTTTCAGTTAATGTTAGGCTGTAGCCACATCACAAGGAAAGATATCATCAACACAAAAGCTTTTTGAGAGACTTACTAATGTCAATCCCTTGTAAAGATCCAACTAAATGCAATCTGGAAAGATAACGGAGAGCATTGACATTAAAGTTGGGATAATGTGATAAAAAAAGGTACTGAGGGGTGAAGGGGATGTCACCCTCACAGTACTATCTGATAGGCACTAACTAGGCAGATTAATTTCACTCACAAGGAACAAGGGAAGAAACTTCATTTCTTCTTGCTCTCACCATAACAGAAATCTATCATCAAGGAACAGCATCAATCTATTCAGTTTCATTTTTAAGCAACAGAAAATGAAATTACCTTATGGGTTTGTCTAGCTTAGACCCATACCATGGCCCACACTAAGAGGAATAGTAACTTTACAAGAAAGCAGTGAATGAGATAAAGGCAATGAGAAAGCAAGGACCACAAAAAGAAAAAAACGTGTGTTATTTCAATCTAAAGCAAGTGAGCAAGAAATAAACATCCTCCTGAAGACCAGTGCATATTATGCAGTAGAGCAAAGCAAAATGAACTTCTTCAACAGGTTCATATTAAAATTCTATTTTATTAGCTTCTATTCTGAATTCATCATTCTGAATTTCATACATGTGGTAAAGAATCAATGGGTTACTGTCATGGTTTAAGCCCAGCCGTAACTCAGAAAACCAGGCAGTTTCTCTCTCACACCCACCGTTCCTCCCCCCTACTCCCAGGGGGATGGAAAGGAGAATCAAAACAACGTAACTTGCACATGTTGAGATAAGAACAGTCCAGTAACTAAGGTATAACGCAAAGCACTACTGCTACCAGCAATAATAATAATAAGGGAAGTAACAAAGAAAGAGAACACAACCGCTCACCATCTGCGGACTGATACCCAGCCTGACCAAGCAGTGATCTAACCCTTCCACGTAATCCCCCCAGTTTCTATAATGGGCATGACATGCTGTGGCATGGAATAGCTCTTTGGTCAGTTTGGGTCAGGTGTCCTGCCTCTGCTTCCTCCTGGCTTCCCGTCCTCCCTGGCAGAACATGAGACTCAGAAAGTCCTTGGTCAGAGTAAACATTACTGAGCAGCAACTGGAACCATTGGTGTTATCAGCGCTGTTCCCAGGCCAAAGGTCAAAAACACAGCACTGCATCAGCTACTAAGAAGGAGAAAAATGACTGCTACTGCTGAACCCAGGACAGTTACACTGCTGTTACAAAGAAGTTTTCTGCAAGTCTGTGATGTCTGAGGTTGAGTGTTCCTTGCAAGAGATGAGTGAAGTCACATCATCTCAACTTCATTCTCCAATTCACAGGAAATTGAACCACTGAGGAATGAATGGAGTTGAAAAATAATCATGTTTAGATTCAATTAAATATTCCTGAAGACTTATCAGCTTCCAAGTGCTGCTGGCCCACATTGGTTTCACTTCTGAAAGCAACTGACAGCACATGTAGTAAGAACTGCTTTGATTGGGAAGTGATACAATAATATTATGATCTTGCACTCTGCTAGGGTTGTCTAAGCAGATAAGAAGGTGTAGAATCAAAGTGATGTCACAGGGTACAAAAAAAAATCAACACCAGCTTCAAGTTAATACATTGCTGTGCCCACAGGCACCTTTCCAAGTTTTTCCAAGGCTCTCTAAACAAAGTAAGGCTGAGAAAAGGTTCTAAGATAGTCATGGTTAAAAATCCCTGAAGCTACTAGTCAGCCTAGCACCAAGCATGAACAACATATCATTCAAGGCGACCCTTTTCTATACTGCCAATATGCACCAATCACTGAAAGCTTGTTTATGCTAACTTAATATGATGGCATCTCTCACAAGCACACCTATGCCTTACAGAGGTCGGACTGGTCCCAGTGTTTTCCAGGGCCCAATAAATGCTCATAGTGAGGAGTCCTAATATGAAAAATGTTTGTGCCTATCTAGGAAAGGTACTTTTGCAGAAATACTCACATACTGCTTTCACAAAAATCCTTGGTAAAGCAGTAGTAGCACCTCTGCTGGAGATCTCTGTATGCACAGTGTTGCCTGCATTGGCAAAAAGGAGCTGAATTGCTCTTGATGAGCTACAGCAACAGATCACTCAATTTGTGGCAGGGACCTAAGTGCCACTATCTCCCCCTGAAATAGAAAGCTATGGAATTTCTTCTTTGAATGAGGGAAAAGTTATGAGGATAAATAACTACAATCTGTTTTTCCCATTCTCTCTGCAGTGTTTTAAACAAGTATTGCGATTTTTCCTGCTCTGTAGGGAATTCCTGCTGGGAAAATTCCTTTTTGACTTGATTTGCTTGTTACTCTTCTCTTGTCTAGCCCCACAATACGTAACTTATGACAGCTTAGAACTTTCCTTTGCATGTCAATGCAAGCTGAGAATTTACACAACTCTACTCACTTGGGAACCTGTAATTTGTCTTGCTACATTGCACCCTTAAATTGTGCTTTGGAAAACATTAGCCTTTCAAACATAAATAAGCTGAAGAATTAAATCACATTGCTAATGTATACACTACTTGAACATGAAATCATGGCTGAATGGAAAAAGGACTTATCTGCAATAAGCAAAGACTCAAATACCATGTACTAATAATACACTTCATGAGAGAAAATATGAGTGAAAATAAACACCCTATGGATTTACAGCCAGTGATTGAGTTTAGCTCATTTGATGTGTAATACATTGAAAATTAATAGGAAGCTGGTACAAGGCTAATTTTCTTTTCATAATACTTGCAACTTCACTGCCTTGGCAAACTCCCAGAGCCTTTTCAGCTTGCAAAGTCACTCAAATAATGGCTTTACTCTGGGTAAACCAGTGTGGTTTGATACTATAAAGACACCTGCTTAGACACAGGGGCTGATTCTGCCAAGTCTTCTGCACATGTTCACAGTTTACAGACACAAACACTTCTACTCCACACACCTTAAAAATTAGGCACCTGCCTACATATAGACATATTTGCAAGACTCTTCTGCAGAGTTCATTAATATTCATTTTCACATCCTTAGCAAGAAGGAAATTGCACAAATGGGCCTCAGCATATGTGCTTAATTTTCCATAAATAATCCAGTTAACTTCATTGTTAATACACACGTGCATAAAGTTAAGTACATAGATATTTGACAGATGGGGACCTCTGTGATTAGCTTTCATCTGGATTCATTAGTACTTAACTTTTAAATGTTCACATATTTGCACCAATGCTCTGCAGAAATTCATCTCAGAGGAGCATGATGCATACTGGCTCACAACAGTGAGGTTCATGCTCTGGAGATAATTAAAGTCGCTTCATATTAAGTGATTTATTTTACAAAACACATAGTTTAAGTGGAGACCAGGTTGAGGAGCGTACCAAAATGAATTTTAAAATTGGTCTTTTATATTCATAAAGAAAATTAATCCTGCTTAATACTAATCAAATCAACCGACAGTTCAGCCACTTAACACACCGTGTATATGACATCTTTAAACCATGCAGAGTTAAATCAAGAATTCCTCTCCCCTCCAGAAAAAAGTTATCTGAAGATACTGCAAGGATATCTCTGTAGGACACCTATACTTTCCAACCTACAAAGCATCAATACAGTATGTACTTCATCGCAAACAATACACTGATGTAAGATTGCTCAGCAATCCTTTCCTTTTTCTGCTGTAGCCTAGCAGTATTTTCTTTTACAAGAAAAAGGAGTCATACACTGCTGCTGTGGCAGAAACTAAATTATACTGGAGCCAAAGCTAGGAACCCAGAATCCTCATTCCATCTCATAGTTGCAATTTGCTTTGTTTGACACCCTATTGAACCCATTTGACATGAAATTCCAGGCTACTGAGAAGTGATTTTTCTTCTAATTTACTTCAATTTATTTTTCTAGTACTAACTGGCTTGATCCCTCCTTATCGTACCTGGGAGGTAAGCTCCTTCACATCACTGTTACATGGAAAATGACACCTTGGAGGAGTATTTTAATGAATCTCATTTCATACCAAAAGAAACATCTTCCAAATTCCACGCACACAAAATCAACAGATTATGTCCCTCTTTCAAGTTTCCTAAAACACCAACCTGAACCCAGCTAGATAACAGAGACTCAATATTTTCCCCATCTCAACACATTTCTAAGAGGGTGAGAACACAGCTAAAGGCAACCAGTCCCAAAGAGGCCAGATTTTTTTTTTGTCAGGGTTAAGAACAAAAATGTGCCTACATGGCACTAATTATTATAAAAACCAAGTAAGACATCTGGAAGGGAAAAGAGTTTCAGGAGGCTGTTTTGCCAGGATAAAGACAGAATACAGAGTCTAAGTGTTCCAGGTGAAAGCCCTGTGCTTATGACAATATTCTGATGTCATTATGGTCTGGCAGCTGGGTTACTGCAAATAGAGATGAAAACAATAATCACAGCAAAGCTGCTGCATCACACCTTCCCATTACCTGCAGTTTCCTGGTCTGAGACAAACATTCAGAGACAAGAAGCCTGATAGCTGTATGGCTCTACAGTAAAGAAAACAGCTCTTCGATAAGTACAACCCTTTTCTGCTACTATGTCATACTGCCCTTCCTCCCCATCCCTAAGACAGTCTGAGAGCTCTCTTCAGTGCTGTATTAAGAAATGCCTCAAGACTTCTGAACCTATTAAACCTTTTGCTTCCCTTGCTTGCCTTTCTCAGTGTATCAAAAATATTAACACATGAACATCATTAGCCCAAGTTCACACTGCTGCCACAGTGGCAACACATATTCTCCACTAAGAAAACACAGAAAAACCCAGAGCAGCTGTAGCAGGGCTGGGATGCCTGGAGAGAGCAAGAAGCTGCAAACGCCTCTCTGCCCCTAAAGCACTACATAGAAAGGAACTAGTTTTGGAATCTTAATGTGGACTTCATTAGTTACATGACCAGAAATTCTTGCCCCACATTAAAAAACTGCCCAGACAAGTGCACGTGCTGTTCCTCATATGCTACAGTTGCTGTATTACAGAACACTCCCTGCTTCTGTATATGCACATAATCAACACTAATCTTGCCCATGAAGACACATGCTTGAAGAAAGGGAAAGTAAACTTAAACTCACACTCATCATAAATCTTTTTCATGTTGAACTGACAAACGCAATCTTCTGAGAGAGCAATTTTTAGATGTTTCAAATGGAAAATCCAAACTATTACAAGTTCAACATCATCACAAGTTTGTTTGTTAAATACTCTCCTTTTTTTTAAATAAAACTATCTTGATGAAGTGTTTGATTATTTAATTACAATGTATCATCAATTTTCTGTGGGAAAATGGCATATACACAAAAGCAATTTGGTATAAATATTATGAACTATTCAGAGGAAAAGGGGTAACGGGTTCAAACTTAAACACGGTAAGTTTACATTGGATATGAGGAAGAAGTTCTTTACTGTAAAGGTGGCGAGGCACTGGAATGGGTTGCCCAGGCAAGTTGTGAATGCTCCATTGCTGGCCATGTTCAAGGCCGGGTTGGACATAGCCTTGGGTTGGCATGGTTTAGTGGGAGGTGCCCCTGCCCATGGCAGGTGGGCTGGAACTGGATGATCTTAAGGTCCTTTCCAACCTTAACTATCCTATGATTTAGTGAATTGACATAAAAACAGAAGTCCTTTTCCTGCCCTCTGTTATACCCCAAGACAAGAACTCACAAATTCAACCAGGCTTGATAAATACTTCCAAGCAGGAAGAAAGGTGGGTAGGTGGGGAAATGGAAGAATTTTGACATCTTAAAAACTGAACAGCACATCCATTTTGAAACTAGCCTTATTTTTAAAGGTTTAAATACTTTCAAAAGATAAATATTTGAGTTCAGTACCAAGTGCTTGCAACAGCCATAGGCTATGTAGCTGAATAGGGCCTTCTTTGGATCATCAGAACTTGGGACATCAACTCAACATGAGCTTTCACGCACACATGATGCTTAAGTTTGGCTGCTAGACTGAAAAATCCATTAGTTGCATCACTCAGTTTTATTGCACTATAACATCATGCGGCATTGTAGTTTCTGCTGTAAGAGCATCTGAACGTATTCCTGCCCAGCCACACGCTGTGCCTAACTTGGCTCCCTGTCTTTGCTATAACTAGTCGGTTGTCATCTTTCATCTGTTGCCAGCTGTAGGTATTAGCTCTTCAATGTGTTCACTCTTGATGATTCATTCCTGCATTACTAGAAATAGTGCAAGAAAAGGATGTTGCTTCATCATAATTCCATGTTTTTCCTGAATAATTATGTCCCCATATGTCCTTCAGATAAACTAGACAAAAAAGTTCTTGGGAAAAGCAAACTCCTTTCTCCCAATAGGTGGAAAGTGCTATCACCTTGAGTACAGCCTGTGAACACCACAAGATGACAAGTGTGCCCACATGACAGTTTTGCATGTAGTAAAAAAGCAAACAGGAATCCTGCAGGCACAAAATAAGTTGCATATGCCACTAAACGACAGAAGGCTTCTGGTGGGTGCATCATACTGCTATTGAGAAAGACTGCCAATTGCAGAAACAAGGTCTTAGTCACCTCAGGACTGGTAAGGACACAGGGAAAAAAAACTCAGGGATCCAAACCAACCCACATTTAGAGATAACAAAAAATACCCAGCAATCTCATTAAGTTACACATCATTAAGACCAAGGAAGGGACAGACAGAAGCAAGTTTAGATTTTGCCTAAATTGTACTGCCAATCTGCTACTTGTCAAGTTTCTCAAATCATATTCTTCTGTCCTACAGTTGCTACTCCAGTTCTGTTAAGATACATGTGGTTGAGCAACTGGAGAAGCAGAGGCAAGCCTCTTTAGAAGCAAGTCTACCCTCCTGCATCACAAGCACTTACTCAGTATTTACTCTTTCTCACTGAGTGCATCTTGCAAGGCTTGCGAGATTCTGTTTTTTAAAAAGCCATTTGTCACTGCAGTCGTACCAGGCCCTGCAGACAGCTTGATGTTTGTTTATATTTTACCAGTGTCCATTTCTGTAATTGGAATTTCAAAGTGTAAATGTAGAGAGTACAAAGCAAATCTTTCTATTATTACAATTTTCATGCTTCCCTGGACATGGCAGTCAGGCAAGACCCTCAGTTTTCAAGAATATGGTCCTACAAAAGTAACCATTTCAGCCATAACTTGTAATGTGGAACAGTTGGGCAGGGAACTGACCCTGTAAGTGAAAAGTGAGAGGTCACTGAGGAGATAAAATCTTGACTCAGGTTTCAACAGAAGCAGAAAAATAAGAAGTGCCACATTATTTTGACTAAGTTGGTTTGCATTCAGAGACACTAGCTTCATTTTGAAATAAAACTGGTTTCTGAAGGGCTTCACATCTTCAGCACCGCCTAAAGACAAGAGGAATGCCAACAAGCTTATAAAAATGGGGACACCCATCCAAAAAAAATTCCAATAAAAAATAAAACCAACAAACAAAAAAAACCCACCTTTCAACAGAAGACAAAATCATCACTTAATTTTTCCACCGATCCAATACTCACTTGTGATTGTCTTTGACTATTAGCACTGTGCTAACTACAGTATAATGAACACCGATAAGAATTTTATGTTTATTTTCATCTATTGCCCTCTGGAAACACAAACAACTTCTAAGGACCAATTATAACATTGGTTTTCATCTGCCATATTATTTCCAATTGTTATCAATATGCAGTTTCCCCACACGCAAATTGCTTTTCCTTTTAGCAAAGGCTTTCAACTTTACAGCTCACACACGTAGCTGCTATGAAAGTTCATAGAAAACAAGGGTTCCAGTTACAGAAATTGAAATATAGGCAGGATTTTCTGGAAAAGAAACTGCACATGAAATCACAGTCAGCTCGCAGAAGTGCCCGATATGCATGTGTCATGGGTTCAGCAGCAGCAGTCATTTTTCTCCTCCTTGGTAGCTGGTGCAGCACTATGTTTTTGATTTTGGGCCTGGGAACAGCGCTGATAACACCAGTGTTTCGGTTACTGCTTAGTGATGTTTTGGTCTGG